>OMLF01032964.1:7540-18922 GCA_900302615.1 Holocentrus rufus
CATGCATTTGAACTGAAGTTATCTTTTTGCTAAATGTGAACCACTATACCCTTATCCAGCCCTCTATTGATTTAGTGTCTGCCACACTTAGCTCAACATAGCTTACCTGGTTCAGGGGAAAGAGTAGGGAAACAACCGAGAAAAGAGAGATTGAAGTCCAGCCTCAGAATGTGCAAGGTTTCTGGAAGCTCTTCCCATGAAAAAGGTTTGACCCGGTGTTTTCTAGGTGAAAACTATGATCCCTTATTGATTTCAGTGGTTATATCCACTGCAGTCATGAAGGGCAGGTGAAGATGAAGGAGAGGACACAGGTTAAAGAAGGATTTTCAAGAAGATTTGTAGATGCATCAAGACTGTTTCTCTACATAGGCATTATTTCTGAGTGTTCTATCCGGGCATAAATGCATGCCCTGTAATTTGCTAGCATACAGAAAAATATGAGTACTGACGTTTTGAGGTAGGGAGGCAGGAAGTTGGATGGAGAAAGAGATTTGAGGCCAAAATGTGCTGGATGTAATAACTGATATGCTTCTTGTTTAGATGCTTCTAATGGCCAGAACTCCTTTTCCACAGTCTGCTTCAGATATTCAGAGACCAGCTGGTCCAGGTAATCTGCAAGTTTCATCAAGTTAAACTTTCCAAGTTAGACTTTGCAACTTGCCAGATGTGGAATGGACAAAGCAAAATTGACATGCAGGTTGCAGCAGGGCGTGTAATCTTACATGCGGTCCAGCAGCCTTCCCTGTGCAAAAAGTGCACTACACAGAGGGGAAATGTTCCCATTTTCCCAATCAATACAAATAGGCTTTAGTCACATATTGCTCTCAGCAGCCAAGGTAACAGCATTCCGCACCTCATCTTTTTTTAATGTTGTTTTTGTCGAAACAGTGCAGAGATTCATAGGATTCGCTGCACTTTTCAAACTGTGATCGGACTCTTTGTCCAATATTTCCAGTATCCAATGGATTAGCTGCTTCTCTTTGTTTTTGTGAGACACATGTATTATAATGTCATGCAATATGTAGAGCATCTTATAAAAACAACAAAGAAATTAAAACAAAGAAACAAGGTGCTGGTGATCGTAGCTTGTAGGTTTTGCAACGCTACAAATTAGAATATATGTCTGGCAGTTCTTCTACTAGGCCAGAATGTTGGAATATTACTGTCCACATTTGGCATAAAAAAAAAATAAATGTGTAAACCCTGTTGAGGTGACACAGAGCGGGTAGTGGAGGGCAGAGGAGGAGCTTGATATCAGGCCGATGAGAAATTTTGAAAGCTCAAACCAGGCAATAAAAACAGGTTAAATTATATAAAGGAAAGAGACCTACAAATGACGACTCACATTGTAAAGGTTCATTTTACGACTATAAAAAAAGGCATATTGGTTAACATAGCTTTAGCAAATAGCTGTAAACTTTGTCTAAACCTGTCTTAACTTGCTAATGTTCAGGTGCATCCAGGTCATGCAATCCTTTTGTGATGAAAATAATTCACATCATTTGTGTCCACAACACATAGTAGTCCACATATAGATTTTTTTATTTGGTCTTCTGTGTTCCTCATCCACAACTTTTATGGAAAAACAGCCTTTGAGGACCTCTGCTGACACTTCAGACCGTTTGAAACAGATGCTTCAGCCTGGTTTGATGTGCCACTTGGCACTTGGAGAGCATGTTGGGCCACTGGAAACACTTGGTGCATCGAAAACAAGTCTGATGCTTCCAGAGCATCTGCCTTTGGAGAGAAATACAGAGACAGAAATATGGGCAGGTTTGTGGATGTATCTCTGAGTGTGTGTGTCTGTGTGTGTGTGTTTGCGCAAGGTAGATGGTACTTGTTTACTGGTTGGAAGAGAGAGTTAATGACCTTATCACCGAGGTGCAGTGGAGTGTGAAGTCTCATCTCCCCAACTTAGCTGTTTACTCACACCAACTTAGCATTCTCACACACACACACATACACACACACAGATGCAGCACTCACAGACACATTCACCTGATCAAGTGTGTATATATACATACATGCATACACACTCTGAAGCACATACACACCTAGGATACTCTGCTCATGCAGAACATTTTGGGTGCACAAACACTATTTACATTGAGCACCTAGTGCTATGATGACATTGGGCGTAATTAACCAATAAAGTCATTCATTAGCTGTAAAATGTCTGATGATTAAAAATACCTCTGAGGAACTGAAGAAAACAAGCTGAATTTCTCATTGACATCCATGCATTTTTGAAAGTGTAGAGGTAATGGCTTTCAAATGGGTTATAAACTTCACCTCAGTTTTCAGGAAACAAACTAGTGATGCAGTTAGTGTTAAAATAAGTGGGTGAATGATCTCCTCTACACAATCTGTCAATCATCACAAGCAACAACAAAAAGTTTAGATGGGTTTACTTTCCACTACATCCTGCCTGTTTAATGCAAAAAGGATCACATATCAACTCTAAATTCCACTTAACACAAACTAAAACACCCAAACCAGAGTTGCCAGGTCTTAGCACAACAGCAGCAGCAGCAGTTTTCTGCCTTAATGGGCGACTATCGATTTGAAACATTACAGAACTACGTCAGTGTACTTACATTCAATTAGTGTTTCCAGTTAGGCTATGCCACCTGCAATGAACAGAGAGAAGAGCAGGCCTCTGAACAAAAGAGCAACCCAAGCAGTGTGAGCTGGAAAGGTTAATAAGACAGTGAACTGGAGGACAGATGATCCGGAGGTGTTTGAAAGGAACAAGAATTTTGTGTGCGGGTCCCTCGTTTGCCTCACAACCTGTGATGCCATGCTTTCAGGGCCGGTTCTGCACTATACTGGTCCCAGAGCAAAATTCTCTTTGGGGGCCCCACCACCCACTAGCATGTAATAAATACTACGGGTATATAAATGGGTTTTTGAGAATTTCAGTATTCTCAATAAAGAATTTCAGTGACGTAAATATTAAAAACAGGTTGGCATGATAAAAATGGACTGGAACAAATCAGTACAAGGTAGAATTAACATAAACACAACAATAACATATACATGCACAATGCAATTAAGAAGAAAGGATGGTTAGATTACTATAGGCTATATCTTTAACAATTATGCAATTTAATAATATTGTAAAAGCACAGTAAAACAACTATTTTTGCCACAGATAAATACAAATTGATTTGGCATTGACTGCATAACTTTGCCTGAACAGTGGCTTTGAACTGTATAAATTATAACCAACAATAAAGTGCATTACAACAAAGCCTATTCAGACTCTGTGACTTTTGTAAACTAAACATAATTATGATGAGTCACTTAACAGAAAGTACTGTAGATCTCAGACTGGAATCTCAGGCGTGGGCCTTGTTTCCCAGCAATGATCAATCTTATTTGTTAAGTGTTTTTCTAAGAGCAATTCCGAGAATTTTATTAAACTTCTACATGCATTTTCCAAAGCAGCTCTCAGTGAGAACATGCACCATGCACCTTAAGATCATCTTAACATCACTCTTAATGTAGCTATCTGTGGTTCTGATCTTATTAACAAATGTCTGCAGGCCGCTCTTTGCTTTACAGATGCATAAAATACTGAGCCGAAATTAAACAGACTGCACAACAGCAGCATTTCATATTGTTGGAATAATCACAGGAAGTACACTTAATAGGCCTCAGTTATGAAAATATATGTTGTATTTCATTTATCACAGCTACAGGTGAAAATTGTACACCAGAATACAGGTTTGTTTTACATGAGGTTAGAAATATTTAAATACACTGTAAGTAATATCAACCAAAGAGACTCCAGCTTGGTTTTTATAAAAGCTGATCAAATCAACAGCTGTGAAGACCCTGCTGCTATGTTGTTGCCATGCTGTAAATTTAAGCAAGTAAATTATTACTTTAGCGTATCTTTATAAATAAAGATACACTGAGCATACTGGATGACATCGTCACAAAAACACTTTTGTTCAAAGTGGTCATAGCAGCAAATAGCAACAACAACAGTAAATGTACCTGCACACACTTCAAATAAAACATGCAGTTTGCACTGATGCCTGCATGTGGGTTAAGATGCACATAGCAATATATGGTTGGTCAGGAATAATTGTACTTCTACGAACATTATTAAGAGCGTCATTGGTTGGGATGGTTTTGGGAAACACCTCATAAGCTAAAGAAGCTTTGTAAGATGAAATCTACACAATAATTTTCACCTCAAGAGCTTTTCATAAAATAAAATAAAAGCACCTATTAACAGTTTATTTGTTAATGCATTGGCATGTGCAGTAAAGGAAGCTGGCTGCATGTACAAATTCATGTCTCTATTTGTGTGTCTTGTCTGTAAGACAAGTGAGATAACCATCATCTTTTGTAAGGTCCTTTGAGATAAGGTTGAAATGAAGGGCTATATGAATAAATAAATAAATGAACTTGAACTTGAAATGATCTCACCCCACTGAGAGATTTTTAGTCTCAATACTAGAGTAAATGAATTTTTTTTGGTCAATGACACCATTGTACACGATGACTGTTTCTACATTAATAGCAAATATGACATTTAGTACCTAATAAGGCAACACAATATCTGATAGTCAAGGACTGTCAACGTCAATGATGGGAATTGAATTGTACTTAAACCTATTCACTTTTACATGATAACTACTTAATATGGTATTAACGAGTTAGTATTTAGATAAAAGGCATTTATTACTAGCCTAGGGAGACATAGCAGTAAGTTATTCATACCAGTATGAATCATGCAACGTAAACTGTACTTACCCCTGTGTGCAACTGTGTGTCTATGTGTGTGTGTGTCAAATAAATGCATGTGTGTTTGAAATTGAGGAAACCGTGTGTGTGGCTAACTATATGTATACCTCTCAATGACAGAAAAAAAGAGATAAGGAAGAAAAGCAAGAGAGAGACAGAGAGCAGTCAGGGGACTTGGATGCGTCCCCTCTTTCCACGTTAGACTCTCTGTAATTAAGCCAATTAAGCTAATTAATTAGCACACCGGAACAACACCGGAGTGCCTCGGGGACACACTGAGAAAGGATAGGGCTACTTTAAAAGCACTATGCATTAACACACACACACACCTTGAAACACACTGCTGGCTGTATTGTCGAGGGACGGCCACACAGATGGCACAGGTGTAGTCGATGCTTTCATTTGGATGTAAAGCCGTTTCTGGCCTAAAGACGTCAAGCTAATTAGTAGCTATTGAGGCGGTCTTACACGGTGGACAAGTCCATACGCACACAGGGGATGTTTTCAGGCAGCATGTTAATGCATCCTAGCTGTCATGGACAAACCGTTTCTCTTTGACTCTTGGGCATCCCGGTGGTTTAGTGGTCTAATGCACGTGCCTCGTAAATGTGACGTTTTGGGTTTTGGGTCCAGCCCAGCACATTAGTTACATATCATCCCCCTCTTTCTGTCCTGTCTCCATCTGCTTTGATCTGAAACATATCTGTATTAGACAAAAATATCCTATTTATGCCACCTTTTTCCTTTTTATTTCACATAAACTGATAGATGGTATTGCCCATCTTTATGTGCCTCCCATCTAGATTGAGTTCAGATATGATTTAGCCGGATTACACTGACACTCCACATTGAAATATATCACTTAAACACACACTAAAACACACACTTCCTCTTTCGCTTGTATTACACATATTGCTGTCCTCTCTCTCTTCTTGTAATATCTATTTGTCTTTAAAACCGACAGAAAACACATAATCTCCCATATTCTCCATCCAACACAATCCTGACAATCCATTTTCGACAAGTATGTTGCCATGGAAGCTGCTCATCACCGATCGAATTATAGTTCATGGTTTGCACTGGCGAACAAAAGCCTATTTCACTTTAAGTAGGTCTTATATGTGGGCTGGAGATGCATTTCATTTACACTTTGTTCTTAATGTAGCCAAATGAGTCACTGACCACCTCCAGAGGTGCTTTGGGTGGATTCTCAAGGCATTTTGGGTGCACATGCACCTGGATTTGATGGATGCGTTTTCCCTCTACAGTATGATCACTTGATGCCAGGAAAGTGGGATCAAAGTTTCCCACATATAGAACTTACTTTATAACCTTGGGACCAAGCATAATAAGTGAAAACTGATTGTAAAATGTTGAAAATGATATCAACCAGGGTCCCCTAATTTGTCAAAAGCTAGATTTCTATCATATTTTTTCCTAAATCAGCTTAAATTCCTTGCAATCGACTGGTGATGAGTCTCACTGCCAATATTTTCCCAGTATGTTGTTATCCAGTCCGATCCCATGAAAATGAATAAGAGAGAAAGCAGAGAAAACGAACAAATAACTTCAGCCGAAAGACGTGCATCCTCCTCCATGCAGTCCCTGAGGATTTTATAATGGTCCGAGGCCTCACATGTACCATTTGCAGGGTAAAGCCACAGGGCGTCAACACATATTTTTTCAAACAGCAAATACTTCCCCTTAGATACCAACAAATACTTAACCTGAGGTTGTCTGTCATTATGCTGTGGTGCAATGGCACTATCCTAGGGTGTTAAAACATTTTCAGACCTTGACCCAGTTTGGAGAAATCGTCCCAAGTCTCGTCATCTCGCCCTGGGACCCGCGCTCATTAAAACATATTATTACTGCGATCATGTGAGAACCCAACAGCAGTAAGCCCACAAACTATTTTTGGGTTTATGAAACGCAGTCACATTGCATTTGCCTTTCTTAATTAACCAGCCTGTTTAGAAATAAAAATAGTCACACGAGGCAACGTGATAGCCCTCGCTGCATTCCTGACCCCCCGCCAGGCCAAACATGTTTACATCTCGTTAGAGATGATCGAGTTGACTTAGAGGAGAAATAAGAGCTCATTTACAAAGTCATGGATGCTCTTTTGACCCATTTTGACAAGCATAACTGAGAACTCTTAGCAGTGTATTTAAATTTTGTTTATGCTGCACAAGGTGAACTAAAAGAGATTTTCTGCGTAGGCGTAGGTTTTGATGGTGCTTGTGTCCAAGTGCTGACATGGAAGTGTATATGTGGCGATGTATGAATGCATTTATGCATATGTAGATCAGTACATGTAACTGCAAAAGCTTGTGTGGGATTTTTGGGGGGAGTTGGTTGTGCTGTGTCAGTAAAGAATATTTAAGAATATAACAAAAGGAATTTAAGAAATATATTATCTCAACATGTTTTTTGACATCACATTTTTTTTTAAAAAAGTGTAAATGGTTCAATAAGTGTGTGACGTTAAGTGGTAGGCTATTTTTAACGCTATAATTGTTCATACACCGCTGCTCGCCGTCTCATGGGGAAACCAGACAGAAAAACAGCTGTTCCGGTGTGTGTTTGTGTGGCAGTAAAAGCATTTAAAGAGCATTTAAAGATGCTCCACTAATTAAGATTAAAATCTTTGTGGAAAAAAAGAGAGAAAAATCTACATGTTCAGTGCATTCAATGTGACAAACCTCAGGGCTATGTCTTACCCTTGCAATGATCCTCAGTCGATGTTGCGTATGTTTAAAGCTGTACAGTCTGCTGAAACGGAGAGACTGTTCACATCCATAATAAATGCTTCCTATTAAGAGGATATTGGGTAGATTGGAAGAAAGGAAAGAGAGATGAATGGAAAGATGATGGTTGGTTTGATTGGTCAGTTTCTTGTTTGTTTGCTGCTTCATCACAAATCAAAGCTCATTTCAGCCTTCATGCAGTAAATTTTCCATGTGCATTTAATGCCTGTTCAAGTGACTGCCGGACCCCTGCTAAGAGGAAAGGCCTAGAAACTGGTATGCCACTCACTGACTTATTGACTTACCTTTTAACTTTTCAGACTTCAGAAACAAGATGGTGGAGCTTGCTAGTGTCAACAACTAAACTAGGGATGCTAGGGATGGGGTCCGGCAAGCAACACTAGTTATCAGTAATGGTATGTGTCCACATGGGAGTTTGTAGATGCAAAGGGTCGCACTGCTTCCCAGCTTTGGGCTCTTGATAGATGTCCCAACAATAGAAACACAGACTACACGCCCTCCTACAGCCATGCTAGCACTTCCTAGCAGCGCCTGATTGGACAAATGCTTTCACTCGAGGGCTGTTTTCTTACAGATCTCAAACCAGACCAACATGGCGGCTCTTTTGGAAGCTTTCTCTTATATTATGAAAATAGTGGAAATGTGTTTCTGAAAACATTTAAGGTGAGAAATAAACCATGCAGTTGCTGAATCTGTCTTTGTTTTAAATCGACAGCGGTTAGTTTTAAAGTTTTTGAGGGAGTTTCCGGAGAGGTCAAGATGCGTTAAACGTCCCATGATTTGCATAAAGTAGCCTTGGCCTCAACTTATTGCAGGTGAGGAGTCACCAACGTGATGCCCCGTCTCTCAAAACACAATGAGATCCTACCACAATGCATTGCACGGCTGCTTACATAGACAATGAATGTGGAAGTGATGGATCCTGTGGACACGTACCATGAGTTTTTTTCTTGACAAACTACCATTGCGTTGGTATTTTGAATTAATTGTCAGCAATACACCCAAGATACTGTCCAACTCAACTGAATTGAATTGAATTTTTGAATTTTCTGGTGTCTCTATGAGACTATATGACAACATGCGTGAATGTAACAGTTTAGATGGTCAAATTCCATCTTCTATATCTGACCGTATGTTATACTTTTTTATATGATATGCATTAAATCTTGATGCTTTATAAATCAGCATGATAAGCTGTCTTGAAGCACAAGGAAATATGGTATAGCTTTTACAATACGTATTTAAATTGTTGTGTCTCATATTTAGAGGATCCACTGAAGCTTTTGAGACTTTTTAAATTGGCTGCAACGGTGCCAGCATCATAGCGTATTCAGCTGTCATATGTGGCTGAATGCCAACACTGGGTGGAATTCAAAAGGAAGAAAGAAAGAGAGAAAAAGATTACATGTCGCAACACCTTCACAGAGGCATAATGAATTCCCAGCTTTGTCAGGGGAAAAATGCCAGCATGCCAGCACGTAGAGAAATTCAAAAGATTTCATTCACCACAGAGTTTTTTGCCCAAGCATGATGGATCACCACTCAGTTAAAAATCTGTGTGTAGCCCTTATGGCCATAAAGTACTCAAACAATGACTGTACTTTTGGGCATAGACACCCACACACACACACACACACACACACACACACTTTGTAATGCATCACAAGGATACAGCTTGCTGGAAAACAAACTGGCCAAGAGGGTGAGATACATAATTCCACTTGTTTCCAATGCAAATCAACTGGTTTAAAGGAGTTTTTGTTATCATTGGGTGATTTAGCTTTACTTGCGTTGCTTTAAGGTACTGATCGAAAAGTTCCAAATCGAGTGAAACAGCATTGGATACCAGATAGAAATTCTAAAAAAGTGGTGAAGTAATTCCTGAGAGAGACCGAATGACTTCTTTTGACTGATAATTTTGGAACATTTTCGTAGCGTAGGGCTGTAACACATCCACATCACCCAAAAACATCCTCGTACAGCAACAGAACATAAAAAATAGGAAAATGCATATCATTAAATCTAACTTATGGTTATTTAGGAAGTTCATTTTTAAAGTGGTAATCTGCGAGGCCCTTTTTTCTGTTGTTTTGTGTGAGTGTGTGAGTGTGTGTGTGTGTGTGTGTCAGTCTTTAGCACTAAGTGGTCATTAGTGCATGTTTTGTTTCCACTAAAGGTGCTTCTGCTTGTTGATACAGTTCCTGCTTACCAAAACCAAAGCATTGTAAATACATGTGTTTTGTGTGTGTGTGTGTGTGTGTGTGTGTGTGTGTGTGTGTGTGTGTGTGTGTATATAGATAGATAGATAGATAGATATACATACATACATTTTGTATTTTTTTTCTGTAATTTTTCTGTACTGCACTTGCCAATCAAACAGTGTGGGTGGGACTATGATATGATTTTCCTTGAATTTTCTGTTGATGGGGTTTGAGTTCCTGCAGGTGGCGCTCTTTTCTTTGTCTGCTCAGCTATGGTGACTATCACCGGTCATGGTGACAGCCAGGTTCTTGTTTATTTCAGACAAATTCAGTCAGTCCAGAGGAGTAAAACTCATCACTGCCTGTGCACCAGAGGATCTCATGGAGGAGGAGAGTAATTCACTTTCTCACTCATTCACATACTCACAGTTAGCCTATCTGACCCCTAGTGGCTGTCAGGAGGCATGGCAGTGCCTGTAACCAACACACTGAACCAGCAGCGTTCATCAGCAATATAGCTGTACTATGATGTGCTTTAATGACTCTGTGTGTTCTTTTCCCCAGCAAAGACCTACTGGACAGTTTTCATCAGGTGGCTATAGACTGAATCTCTTCTTTGTATCGACAATAGAAAAACAGACATGTATCTAAAAATATTACAGACACTTTAATTGTGCGCCTCCAAAAGCCACCCTGTGAAGGAACGCTCTGCCTCCCTCTCTGTTTCACATAGACCTGTGTACAGCCTTCATGCCGGAGAGCTCGGACAATGGCTCCATTGTCGAGCGCAGCGACAGCTCTCAAGAGTTTGCCGAGCGGCTGACTTGAGGGAGTGTGCCAAGCAGTGTGGGAACAATTATGCCCTCCTGCGTAGTCAATAGTGACGAGGAGATGACAAAGGGGTCATTTCGCAGCCTAATTGCAGACTCATTATCCACTAGAGAAAAGGGAGGGGAGGGGGACAGAGAGAGGGGAAGGAGAGAGAGGGAGAGGAGCGGAGATGTTAGTGGACAGTTTGAATCCTCAGTGCTTCGTTTGGAAGTGCCAGACAAACGATGGGAGAGGTGAAGTGAAAAGCGAAAGTGAAAAAAAGAGTATTTTGAGGAAGAACAAACATTCTGCTGCTATATCAATAGCAGGGCAACAGTGTATTAATGTACTCTTTGCGTTTACCTCCCTTATACACATACTGTACATACATACTGTACATACACACACACACACACACACACACACACATACACACATCGTAACTGCACTGAGATCTTCATGTTCAGACTCTCAACCTGCCTCATCTACTCTGACTTCAGGTAGTGATTTCCTATATTTCCCACAATGCCTCTCAAAGGTGTAAAGTTGTTCCATTCATGAAAAAGTGAAACTCATGACCTTTATTCAAAACATAACATGTCATGTATCTGCATTGTATTCTGGTCTTCTGAGGCGGTGGTCGGTGGAGAAATCGGTATTTCCCCTGTATGATTGTTTAACGTGCAAAATGATAAGGATCCTGCTGCAGTTTATAGAGTTAAAGACAACTCTGTGTACCGGTAAAGCTGTAAGTGTGCTGTGACTTTATGTACGGGACAGTTGTGTTGTTGTAAATAGGAGTACTGAGTATTGATTTTTTTTATTTTTTTTTTTTTTTA
>OMLF01032968.1:8175-22217 GCA_900302615.1 Holocentrus rufus
GTCCTCGATGCCGTGCAGCTCGATGTACCAGATGCTGAAGTTAAAACTGGGACCCCAGGACATCAGAGGCACTGCGGCGAAGAGCGAGGAGGAAAAACAGCGTGAGCACATCGTTGTTTTATTTGCATGTTTTGATAAAGGCACCGCAATTCATTTAGATAATCACCTGCTCAAATTTCAGTCTAAACAATTGATATAGGCAAAGTTTGGACTATTTCACCAAAGTTTTTTTTTTCCATTTATACAATTTAATGGCTAAGAGAGACAATGCAAAAGTGTCCCGACATTTCAGCTCTCACCTATTTTGACAAATCTGCAGGGAAACATCTGCTCGTCGATCTTGTGTTTTAAGGTGAACGTCTCCTTGTTGTAGTCATTCTTAAGGCCACTGGCAGGAAGAGAAAGAGGCCGGAGGTGATGCTGCTGTTTCACTAAGTTCATTAACACGAAACTGACAGCAGACAAATGTTGGGAATTTATCGCAATTCTACCAGTCACTGTGACAGGTAACCAACCTTTATGTGTCCTGTGCCATGGGGCAAAACAGTATAATTGGACAGCATGAGTCAATAAATAGCTAAATAGTTGATTAGAAGTCTTACAACATTGAGAGATACTGTATGTCTACGTCTAGTATTAAAGATAAAATACACTGAATAATTAAATTCAAACTATATGCCAAAATAAATGGCAGCACTTTCCAAAAAGACCTGGTTTTATCATCAGAAAACAACAAAACTGGCAAACAAAAACTATTTCATAGCACCGAGCCATTCAAAATGTTCCTCAGGCAGGAAGTAAAAAGCCTCGTCTCTTTCCCGCTCTCACCTGGACAGAAGCTCTGTCATGTTCTCTTCGCTCATCCCTCCAAACACTTTGAACTTCTTCAAGTTGCAGACGTGGGTCTTCTCATACTTCCCAAAGGTGATGCTCTGAACGATCGCCGGCCTTTCCAGTTTCAATATTAAGTACTGGAGCGGAAGACAGGACAGATAGCAAGTTAGCGGTGTGTCTGGAGAACCGTGCGGACCGCGCTCTGTGGAAAAGATTTATTCATGATCGGAGAGACTATAGCGAGGTCGATCTGCTCCTTGAGGTAAGCGGCATCACGTGCAATCTGCAAATGTCACCGTCCTGCTAACTGAACGGGACATTTAACAACAAATCACTGGGATCTATTAGAGCACAGCCAGGCAGCGGAGACCAGACTACAACATTGATTAAATGTGCCACTCGGAAGCGGGGCGTTCAATAAACCGTACAGACCGATGTTTTCACATCCACTCTAATAAAAGACGTCCGTATCGATGTGTATCAATTGCGATCCATTTCCAGAGAGCTTTCATCAATGTTAGTCCTTGGTGGAACTTTTAACAGCGACGCTCGATGTTTTAGCTCGAACCCCCTGTGATCAATGAAAAATAGATGCGGCTCTATTGACTCTTTACTGTTCCCTCGGGCGCTTATATTGTTCTTTCAGCATCGCCCCGCTCTGTCATGAGACAGCAGATGTGATACTGCAGCCTGCGACTCACATGAAGACTCTAATGATGATTCAAGCAGCCGAGGATAATTTACTTTGAGGCACGTGCTTTATTTTAAAGGAGCACTTCACCCAAAATACAAAGAAAAGATTTTCCCACTTAGCCTAGGTAGTCTGTGATATGGCGAGGTTTCAAGTCTCCCTCCACCCCAATTAAATTTGTTTTTTGTTTGTGGAGCTCAAACTAAATCAACTCAATTTAAATGCAAAAAAAAAACTCAACAGCAACAACACGTTCCTTTCCAAAAACAATTACACAGCCCTCGGAAGGAAAAGTTTCTTGGGGAAGTATTTGCTGCTGGATAACAACGGCAACCACATCTATCCCAATTTCAGGGCAGATAGATGCAGTTTGCCAAGAAGACAGGGGACCGCAGCAGACTGGAAACTTCACCAAATCATGGACGGACAAATTATCTGGACGGACTCACAGCAACAGAGCCAGGTGAGAAAATAGCATTTTTGTTGTTTTGGGTGAATTGTTCCTTTAATTGGTTGAAGAATATCAGCAATTTGATTCTCATATCTAGTGTAACATCAGAGTCTGTACTACAGGTTGCGATAATACACTATGGCCTATATCATGTTTGCACTGAGTCAATTTGAAATGACCTACATTTGTGATGCTGCATTGAGCAATTTGTATTTTGTTTGCCAATCTCCGCAGGAAGGTCAAAAGTCAGGTTCAGCTAGTGAACCGCACACCTACAGCTGGTGGTGATTTCTACAGACAGCAGACTTATGTCAGCTGAAAATAGCACCAACAGACTGGAAGGTTGGCCGTGCAAAAAGGCCGTCAAAATTTGCATAAACTCTGGTGGCGCCTCCGTCCGTCTGGTGTGGTGTTCAGGGTTCACTGGTTTTGTGGAGAACTGACTGACGGTTAAAGTGATACTCTGCGGTAAATTGCACATCATTCATGTTTTCCAAGGGTTTACTCCTGTCCTGAATAATGCGCCAAGGTGTTTCCTCCACCTCAATAAATATAAAGTCAGCTATTGAGCTATTTCCCAAATCATCTTAATATAAGGCTGATACAGATGTACCTTAATATTTCCTTTGTAAAGTGGTTACTAAGGACTTCACTGCAAACAGAACTTAGGGATCACTTAATAAGTTTAATGGCAAATACTTAGTGATCAACTTAAAAACATTAAGGGCACCCTTAGCTTAGGCAGGGCTGGGCAATATGGATAAAATCAAATATCATGACATCTTTTTGATAAACAATTATCAGCAATGTGGATATGATGACCAAGCTGGTAGAAGTAAATAACTGAACAGCTACAACAGTCTGTTATGTTCAGAAAACCTTAATTGATTACTAAGTGCTTTCTTTAGATTAAGGTGTTTGATGCAGCCCGGTCTTGCTCAAGGGCACTTCAGCAGGGAGGATGCTTACCATGATGGGAGAACGAGTGCAGAAAGGATCATCTTCCTATTTACTACACCACACTGCTGCCTTAAACATGCATACTGTAAGATGTTTGTAACTGGCATGCTCACGTCTGCTGGTGAGTGGTTAACCATTGTTTTGAAAGACTTCACTTCCCCTCGCCGTACAACGCAAGCTTTCAGTTTTAACCTCAACCTGCTGCCTGCCGCAGTGTTTCTTGCAGCGGGTCAAGGAGTTCAAGACGCGATATGAGAAACAAGGTTTTCACTGTCCCAGGTAGTCTGACACCTCAGCAGACCCGTGCATCCAAATTACACGTCTTCAGAGCGGCAATCTGCACTATCACTACCTGACAGTCAAGGTGACCGAACAAAAGTGCAAGGTGGATACCAGACATTCAGGGACTTGTTGGGCAGAGGAAAGATGACAGGTCTGCACTGGTTCAACTAATGCATTAATCCCAAGGAGCATAATTTGTGGAACAAACTGCTGTATGAGCTCATTTTTTGTGTGTGTGGATAATTAACAGCTGTCGTACCTGTGGTGGGTAGTTGCTCTCAGAGGACCATCTGGAGGACTGATCATTAGGTTTGTCCACCAAGATATTCCTGCAGACAGAAGACAGACACACAGACAGTTGAGTTACTTTATTTACCCCAAAGTGAAGTTCAAACATCACAACAGCAAAACAAACTCCAAACACAACACACGACATTACAAAATTGCTGCATTAAAGCTCCCTTGTTCTCAATCTATTATCATATGACACAGT
This sequence comes from Holocentrus rufus, assembly GCA_900302615.1. Taxonomy (NCBI): domain Eukaryota; kingdom Metazoa; phylum Chordata; class Actinopteri; order Holocentriformes; family Holocentridae; genus Holocentrus; species Holocentrus rufus. The sequence continues at coordinate 11,887 of OMLF01032968.1, forward strand.
TATCACAAACCACTGTAGGGCTAGAACAATGAATCAAGTGTGTGTGTGTGCGTGTGTGTGTGTGTGTGTGTGTCCTAGCTGTAATGGGATCAGATCACAATGTGCTTGCTTTTATAGTCCTACTAGATTTTGCTAGCAGCTGCGATAAATCTTTCGTGTTATTGTACTATTATGTTAGCTAGCTAGCTGTTGTTAGCTAGGGCTAAAATGCATCCTCAGTCCTGAAACAGCAACAGGCAAATGCTTTAAAACTGTGGATGACTTTACGGTGCGTTCATGTAAATAAAATAATCTATAGTGGTTAACTGGAGGATTTATAACACAAGCTTTAGGTTGCTAGCAACAAGCTGGTTAGCTAACGTTGCTAAAGCAGAGCTTGGTTAGGTAACGATTCCTATTTGAACGCTGGAGTCGGGAGTTAGCTAGTAAACGTTCGTTTACAGTTAATTTGGTACCGGCTTGTCATATGACTGAATCGAATTAGGAAAATGGTGCTTTTTATGCAATTCTTTGTCCAGAATTTGTAAACAATAAATACAAATAGTTGTTTTTCTTGAGAAGTTAAAGCTGATTATTCATATCCAAAACACAACAAAAAGAGGACACGGTAGTGGTATCAGGAACACTGACTTTCTCTGGCGGAGGTGCGGTGCAGGGAATTGACAGTTCTGCTGGCGTTAACTAATCTAAACAATTTTAACAATTATCTACAGGTTCCTGCGAAATGTTGACCGTCCTATCTGCCAACGATGATATGCAAAACTCCGGGCGCTGGCTAGTCTTCAGTGGAGAGGCTTCAACGATCAAAGATCAAATGCCAAACGGGCGGCACGGGTGTCCAAATCCAACGCCACTAAACCAACTGACAAAGCTAACGCTAGCTGGCTCGGATCGCAGACGAGCTAGGCCGGACAGGCCAGCCGGAGAAACACGGGTGCACCGGAGCGAAACAGGCCACCTGTAAGTACGAAAACAAATGCAAACCCTCGTCCAGTTAATAAGCGCATTACTTACTCGGGTAAATATGTGGAGGAGTAAGAGCTCCATTTAAAAACGCTGAAGGAGAGGACTCTGTTCTCAGGAACGACAGCCATCTTGTTGCACAAAATAACAAGCAGCGGCTAGCAGAGGACCGAGCTGTGACAGCCCTTAAAGAGACAGTACACCCAATTCTGTTTTGTTTTTGTTTTTGTTTTGTTTTGTGAGGGATGAATAGGAACATTTTTAAGGATATTTGGCATAATTTATACATTATTATGTAGTATTATGTATAGAATATAAAGTATACATTAATTATTATGAATAAATTGTTAACTTAACTATATATAAATAACTTATTTATATATGCGTTATTACATATAAATTATGGCACATTCCATAATGCATTAATTATGCTATTCATGTCACCTGCTCCTCATTCACAGGAGTCCCAAACAAAAAGAGGATTAGTTTCATTACACTATTATTTCATCGAAATGATTTTAGCACTACTAGAGAAAGCGAAACCATTCTAATCAGAGGTTTTATTCTACTGTTATTGCCCTGTGTACAGTATAGTGTTGCAACAGATGAGTCAAAATGGGGCTCTGTGGTATAAAGCCTCTCTGTATGGTGGTTCTTTACATGAAATAGTTTGGAAACCCCTAATATGCCCACACAGAGAAATCACAGTGCTGGTTGGGAGAAGTTCCCAGTGGCTGATGTTGTTGGGCTGTAGGTCACTGGCCTGCTTTACAGCACCAACTTATACACACTTATGTAACACTGGAACTGTGCCTGTCTGAGGGGAACTTTTTTTAAACCACCTTTCTGGGTGATCTCAATCTTTCACTACAGGTCAAGTCATTAATAGCTCACAGGGCGAATGAATCATCTGGTGAGTAATATGAAAGTGGCACCATTCCAGTAAACTGGATCTCCTTTCCAGTTACTGTAGTGTCTGCTAAACACACCCCCTCCCCACCCCCCCACCACACACACACACACTTTTCCTCTCTTTCAAACCCCTTTCAAAGTAAAAACTTCTTGCACAAGTGAATTCCCTCATCTCGCAGCCATTACCTCCTTTGATCTTAAATGCACTTTAGTCTCATAAGTATGTGTGAAATACATTTATTTTATTATTTTTATTGCAGTGCTAAGAAGCGCTCTATATTTAATACATCGGTTAGCACTAAAAGCGTGTGTGGGTCAGTAGACTAAGCTTCCTCTGCCTGGTTCCTGTTTGGCATGCAAACCCTTTTTCCACACTGGCTTTAATGCGGCGGACTAAAAGGTTTATTTGCTTTTACATATCCTGGAGTAAAAGTAACTTATTAAAGGTAAAAGTAACTTCCTCTGAGGAATTTGGCCTCCTTGTTCTTTTCCACCTCATTCTTTCTGACCTCATCAATGTAAAATAATAGCAATATTTACCTTTGTTTTTACTATTTACATTTCTTTTTACTATTCATGAATCCATCTTAGACTCATTTTAAATTTTAATATCCTGTTATTTACATCTACATGACATATTTTATTTATTTTACTTAACCAGACCAGTCTGACAAGAACAAATTCCTAAAGCCGGGTGGTAAGGAACAAAATGCCTCTTAGGTACTGATGGGGAACTGGAGAAAGTAGAGAAAATAGATCCATAAAATAAAATAATAATAATCACATCATGGAGACAAGATAAGAAGGATTAGTAGCTTGTATAATCTTATACAAGATGTATAAAATCTTTATAAGCAGTTGATAAATGTCTATTTTATGCTTTTCTGGACGGGCACAAAGGAGCCACTTTTTAGTTGGCAGTGTCACTCCTTCGACCAATCTGCGCTGGCAGGGGGAAGAGAGGAGCAGATAGCACAAAACCCAGCCGAGGGAATTGAGAGGTGTCTTTTGTTGGTGAGAGTTGTAATCCCCTCTAATTCAAACCACAGGGGGTCTGCGAGCCACAGAAACCCCGGACCTCTGGTATGTTCACACGGTCCCGACTGCCAGTGTTTGTGGGGCGAGACCCTCCATTACACAGCCTGAGGGAGAGTGTATCAACTCGAAAACGTGTTGACTGAAGAGTGCATGTGTTTTATGGGCTCATTTGCTGCCCCACAGCCTATATGCATGCATAGTTTTTATTAGAAGTGGCTCCTTTCCTCTTATTTTTTTGCAAGGCCCACCCTTAAACACAACACAGGGAGGGGGAGAGGATGGAAACAGGGCTGAAAATCACGATACGCCGCCCTGCCCAACACCCTCGCCACGTTATAATACACAGCTTTTAAGCCTTAGTTAGACGTTGATTTATTAATTTCCGTCAGATCTTGGGGGAAACTGTTGGTTTTTGATGAATCATCTCGAACTGGAGCGCTCCCAAGCCTGATGACGTGAAGGGAATGATAATGGCGTTTCTTCTAAGTGCACGTCCAGCACTTGGCAGACCCTCGCTTCCACTTACTGCAAATGGAAGGGCGCTGGTCAAGTTTTATTTGCGAGGATGTGAGCCCGGGCACTGGGAAGGCGAGCGAGAATGGTTTTATTATGGAGTGAGACTGGCAAGAGCCGCAGAGTCCTTGGTGCCATGTTAGAGGTTAAACGTGCACATTTGTTTTCATTGCATTTCTCACACACAGGAAGTAGGTTGGGTTTTGGTTACTGATTCTAAAAAGTCCCTACATCAAAAGAAAACTCCATCCTCAGTTACTCACACCCTACTATGTGTAATATTTAGTGCTGTTCAAAACATCTCTTTTAGTAATTTAATTTTTCAGTGTGTCCAAGTCTGTTTCCACTTCAGTTTGGGATTTCCTACATTTCCCAGAATGCCTTTCAGCCACCACCAGCAAAGGGGGTTGAACTTGTCTCTTTCAGCTGTGAGCTACACCCAAACATGGAAAAAGCATTAGCAAAAGTGACAGAATAAAGAAAGAGAAAGAACAACAAGAACGACAGCAAGTTTTTCCGGTCAAGAAAAAAAATGAGTGGTCTCTCATGGTGCGTTCATGTCATATCAAATTTACCGTAAATATAAGTGACTGGGAATCAACATTCAACCTCCCAGTGGTAATTAAAACTATGATAAATAAGATTTTTTGTTGTTGTCCAAACTTTGATTTCTTCCACTTTGCATCATGAAATACGCGAGTATGTCACCACAAGCGCCAAATCCACCCTTTTCCAAGTCTGAGCCCATCAAAATCAAAATTATCGGTTGTTTTCACTGTAACACAATCCGGTGTACTTTCAGAAAGTCACTGATGCTAGCTGCAGTTCATTTAAAGTTAATTATGAACTCATAAATTAAAAACTGTGGGCGTTTCAAGGAGCTGAGTGCATCAGTGCCTCCCAAGTTGTACAGCAATGAGACGTCGTCCCGTTCTTAACGATTCTTCTGATGTGTCATGAATGCAGCATTACTCAAAACAAAACACTTTCTGTCTTCCTCTTTTATGTTGCGTTTTTACCCTGTATGTTTGTTGCATGTCAGTGCAAAATTGTGAATCTGACTGAGCACAAAACCTGACGTTTAAAGTTTACAAGTTTCTGCTTTCAAACTGGAAATGTCTCAATATGATGTCATGTCATCACATTTGGCCAGTTGTCCTGACTGGAAACAGAAAGATTCTGAAAACAGTGGATCCAGAAATGAAAAGTGCATCATCATTCGCTGTTTATAAGAGTGGTTTAGGGTGGAGTTTTCCTTTACTGCAATGCAAAAATGCAGATGTACGATATTTTTAAGAAGTCATAACAAACTTATGGCGTGATCGGAGTGAGATTATAAACAGGCAGCCTCAGGCCTGGTGTGAGGTACTTTTATCTTTCTGATGTCAGAGTGAGATCAGCCCTGTGCACGGCTGTATTTCCCCACAGCGTTAGTCATCCTGTTAAGAAGTCACACACGGCATGAGCTCACTCAAGAGAAGAAGAAGAAATGACCACCAGAGAGGGCATCATCATCGTCTTCATCATCTTCATCATCTTCATCACTATCCTCAGCAGCATCCTCATCAGAATCAGAATTACAATAATCAGCAGCAGCAGCAGCATCTGAAGTAAAATATTGGCATTTCCTCTACTATCACCATTAGCATCATCATTATCAAAATCATCATAATCATCACCACCACTTTAGCCACCATCATCATCATCAACATCACAATTACCATCACTAATTATGACCATTATGATAATGGAAATCATCATCACCATCACTTCAATCATCATCGTCATAGTTGCCATTTCTAACTTTATCATCATCATCATCACCAGCACTACTAACATTCTCCTCATTTTCATTACCAAAAACAACAGAATCGGTGAACAACCGGTGATATTTGCAACCAAAGTGTTTACAGGCCTGCCGGGAAGGCGCAGCATCTTATTTCCCCGGGACGCGCACAGCTGCCCGCCGTGACCGCGCAAGGAGCATCACGTGGGAGGTCCCTTTAAGTTTCCATTGACAGGCCTGAGCGTGTCACATGGACATGATATAATGAAAAGGCAGGAACACGGAGACAGAGTGTACTCTTGGCTGATGGAAAAGGGGCGAAATCTACGCCGTCATCAGCAAACAGCCAGTAGCGCTGCTGGGAGAGGGACAGCGGGCCGGGGCGGTCCGGACTCACTGCGGCTCCGCGGACGGGACTTCTCCATTCGCAATTGCACCTGCCAGCTATGACACACACGCACACTTTGAGAGGGGGGAAAAATGTCGCCTGTGCGTGCGCGTTTATTCCATCTTTCGCCGCGGAGCCGAAGAGGAGCGCACGGCAACGTGAGTGAAGTTATTTCTAATAGCCCATCCTGAGGCTTGGCTGATGTGGGATCGGCTCTGTCTTGCTTGCCGCAGGTGCGTTTGCGCGCTTCTGTGCGCCTGGCAGCCCGTGTGCTGTATTCTAGTGAGGACCCGCATCTCTTTGCTTTTTGGAAGTATATCGCTTTGGGGGAAAGGAAAAAAAAAACGCACAGTGGGGAAATTCTTGGTTATGTCATGTGCCATGTGCCTTTTTCGCACTCCGTGTTCGCCAGTGTCCGCATTCCAGGTGGTGTTGCGCACATTGAAATTGAAGTTGAAGTAAACAAGTGGGAATATAGGGCCTTGTTTTGGAGCTTGAAAGCAGTGTTGTGATTTCGCCACGGGTGCTCCGGGCTTCGCTCGAAACATCCCGCCCCCCTTTTACAAGCCAGACCTGATGCTGCAAGACCGAGATGCCAAGAACAAGTGAAGTTGTTGATGATTTTGCGTGACATTTATGGGAACTCCCGTGAGGTTTATCAGCCGCGTAGATGATTGAGTAAGTCGAAGTGATAAAATGTGCAAAATTACGCAATTTAATAAGCTTTCTAATGTTGAAACAGGCTTAATAAAAAAGTAGGGATTTTTTACATTTTACACCCAGCTCACTAAGTTAATGGGCACCGATGCCGCAAAGTCGGATTGAAGGTTTACAAATTAGAGGCTGCGAAATGAACCAAGATTATAAGGCAGTTTTTGGCTGTGAAAATAATTCATGAGCGTGTAGCCTCGGCACTATTTGTTTAATGATAGCCCTGGGCCTTTCCATTTTCCTGCTGGATGTTTGGCAAATGCGCCTGCAAGGTGATAAAGTGTCGTCAGCGCTTCAATATTTACCAAAGAAAACAACAAACCGCCTGCACCTGACTGCATGAGAGAGAGAGAGAGAGAGAGAGAGAGCTGCTCCAGCTATTGCGCATCTATTCCCCCCTGCACACATACACGCGCGCGCACACGCCCCCACCCCTCAGGCATACACACCCCCCTGCACCTCCACATTTCGCTGATTCATGTAACAGGACCGTCACATCTGTGCGTATTGACGGCACCCACAGTCAATATTGGCCACAGTTTCCATGGCTCAGGCGGGAGGGGAAATAATTCATTATGTTATGCAAATATTTCTTCCGGAGATGGTTTCCAGGCCAGCAGCAGAGAGCTCCCATTAAGAGGCTTCATACTGGGCCAAGTGGAGGAAGCACCAGTTGATGGGTAGCTGTCCCCCAGACTAAATAAGCTAGGATTAATCAGCAGAACCCACCTAAACTCAGTTTATACAGACTGTTTTTTATTTAGCCTGACATGAATCTTTACAGAATAAACTGATGGTATGCAGCACATCACAGAAGCATGCAACTAATATAAATCATGGGAGGAAAGGCGGGGGAAGCGTTTCTGAAGCTGTGTTCATTTTGTTTAGCATATGATCACAAGCCAGAGTTCAAACTCTACGAAACTTATTGTTTATCCCTAAATTGCTCATCTTCTCTGTATAAAACAGCGCTCAAAAATGTCTTATAATCACAGAAACATTACCTCTGGTGCAAGGAATTTGTCAACCTGTAGAGGAAATGCATCATCATTCAAGTGAAAACATGAAAACAAGTCGTGTTTTCTTGTTTCTGCATGGGATCAATACAGAATCAGAGATGCTATTTAAAAGTTAAAGGTCCTGTGTGAACCTGCAGTGTGGAGCCCCCTGTTGAAACACCGCCGCCCCCCCTGCTGGCCCTGTTTACACAGCACTGAAGCTATGTATGGAGCTCAATGCATGTTTGCACTGTGGAATGTGCGACACAAGCTCTTCAACAGCAGGACAGACGTTATGCAAACAGCCGAACAGCTGAGCAGCGACTGTACGGCAGCGCTGGCCCATAAACAACCTCCGCAGGATCATTGTTTCACCGTGTACAGAATACATCCTGTTTTGCATTGCGTCAAGAATAGGATGTGATGAATTTCAGGGAACTGTGTAGTGTGTGTGTGAGTGTGTGTGCATGTTTCTGAGGTCGTTGGTTCCTGCTTCTCTGGAAGTTTGCAGGTTTGCATTACCAGTGAAATTTCATGCACACCCCGCCCCCTTTGCATTTAATTATTTATTTATTTATTTATCTTTTAATCAGACTAACCGAACGTGTTCTGCATTCGGCGCATTCTCAGGGATTATCTTTCATATCCGGGTAAACAAACCAACAAATGTGCAACAAACGAGCACCAAGGTAGAAACAGGGGCACTTTTGCTGCAGCATTAGCATGAGAATGGAAATTCGCTCACAGTAATCCCGTTGTCGCAGCTCTTATTTTGGCGGGCGACCAATCCGACACCCTTTTAAAGAACAGTTCCACGGCCATAAGCAGTCATTTCCGCATGTGAGCGCATTACTTTGCAAAGCTATGCGCAGAACTCCACCGGCGAGGCTGCCCCCTCAGATTAGTGAAATGTTTGAAATGGCTGGAGTTTGTCACTTGAGTCCAGAGGTGATAACAGGGCATGTGTTTCTGTATATGTATTTGTGTGTGTGTGTTTCTGTTTGTGTGTGTGGGTGCGTGCGTGCATGTGCTCACTGAAGACAGACACTGCCATCTGCGTCACAGACCATGCATGACGTCTGTCAGATGTTTATGGCCTCCTTGTCTCAACAAATGGATCTGTTTCGTTCTGCTGTAAACGAGCATGTGTTGTTTCCATCCGTCATTTCCTCTCGGTTATCGTGAAACAAATGACCGGCGCCGTGTCACCCGCGGCCGAATCCAGCTCTGCCTTTCCCCCCTCTTCTCCTCTAAAACCTTCCTCTCTCTCCGTCCTTTTTCACCAGATCTCTCACTCCTCTCTGGCAGCAAAATCTTTGCTCTTGGTAACCCGAGCATCAGAGGCTAATCTGAGAAATGAGCCCATTACGGTTTTTCTCTCCCTCCAAAGTAAATGGGGCGTTTTTGTTTTTTGTTTTTTTTGCTGTGTGTTACACGCTTCTGTGCGAGCTAAGCTCAAAAAGCCAGCTGTGAAAGTTGTATTTCCGCTGGGCTTATGTGGTCATAATTAGCAGCTCCCATGTGACTGACTCTGCTTGCGTGTGTGTGTGTGTGTGTGTGTGTGTGCGCATGCGCTTGTATGTGAGACTGCTGCCTGCGAGCACGGGTGTGCTTGTGTTTACATGACAGCCGACCAGGAAGGGAAGTGACGCAGGAAGCAGCCGAGGGTCGAGAGAGCTGCAGCAGACATTACACTGCTGCAGAGAGAGAGAGAGAGAGAGAGAGAGAAAGAGAGAGAGAGAGGGACAGGAAAACCACAGACAGATGAAAAAGAGAGACAGAAAGAGAGAAACTAATAAGCAAGCGCTCTCTTGCTTGCTGCCGGCTCATAACCTCCCCGCGCTCCCGGACCCGCTGTAAAACGAACACAAACATGCAATAAAATGAGTCAGGGTCCGCGTAGGTCGCATCTGATTATGAAATGTGTTTACTCACCGCTCACCCTAAAGAAGTGACACAGGCTTTTGTTTGTGCAGAGCTCCGAGCCAGCCTCCCCTGGTTGCTATTCACGGTGACCTCATCATCTCTCTGGCCCGCTGCCCCCTCAGACTGGAGCAGACTAGAACTTTCTTGGCCGTCGGAAGACTTTCATAACAGCCTCGGTAATGGACACTCCTCAAATATTTCCTGAGCAAACGCCGGGCTACCTCAGGGACGGAAAGCGGACATGGGCCGGCGGTTCTCAAAGCACCACATGGCGAGGCCCGGGGAGCCGGCTGACAGGGTGCATTATGCAGGGATGAAGTGGAGGGTAAACCTACTTAGAGTCGGTTTATCCGGCGTTTTAGCGGTGGGATCGAGTTCATTCACCTTTTCAGGCCGAGATAAGTCTTATTACTATGAGTGTGAGGAGGAAGGAAGGAAATGGAGGAGGAAATGCAAAACCTGTCCGTCAACAAAATCTTGATTTTCTGAAAACAAGTGAAAAAATCTGCCAGTGTGGGTGAGATAATCCCACTTGTTTCCCATGGAAGTTTCACTTATTTCAGCATAACAAGGCAGAATAAGGCAGATCAGCCCATTAGGATCGAGAAAATGACGCTTGATTCAAGGAAATTCTGGGAACAAGTTGATTAGCATTGGAAACAAGTGGGATTATCTCATCCCACCCGCAGATTTTTGACCTTGTTTGAAGAAACAAACAAGATTTTAGCATTAAATATGAAACTAAATGACGTGTTAAGACGGGGATGGAGATTTTTTTAACATGTTATTCACCGCCACATCGCTGCTGATACCCTATTTATCCTTTTCCCCCCTCCAAATGCTGCAGCTGCATTACGTGCACTTTAAGGATTCTCGGAGGCTTTTGATGAAACTGTGAATGGAGTTGCTGTGGTCAGAGGCGAGCGGCAGATTGCATTGTTAAGCAGCCTGCAGGATGGAGGGTGAGTTGGCAGGCTGAGCCCGGCCTGGCAGCGAGCGGCTTGGCATACAACCGGCCTGGGGAGGACGTGAAATGAAACCTCAGCAGGGCACGGGTAATGGAGGAGAAAACTGCCCACGTCTTTATTAGATAGTG
>OMLF01032989.1:0-12488 GCA_900302615.1 Holocentrus rufus
AAAAAGAGTGATTGCCTATTCCATCAGCAGGGCAAAGCCAAACACATTGTCGGGAGCCGAGTTCTTTTCAAGCCAGATGTTGTTTACAATTAATCACGTAACAATAAAAGCAAAAAAAAAAAGGAACCAAAAAAATAAAACAGAACCACAAACAGGAAGGCCAGACCTCGTTTTGTGGTATTTCCCCAAAGACTGAGAGACTGTGGCCTTGTGCGGTTGTGGTAAATAGTGACGATATCTACTTCTTCTTTTTTCCTCTTTTTTCTCCTTTATTGGATTATACTGGTAAACAGCTGCGCGCTAAACCCAGACTGTCCCCGAAGACGAGACAACACAGTCAGCAGCTAGGAGGGCGAGGGGGGGAAAAAAATGCTTGCGTGCTCGATAAAGACGAGAGACGGAGGTATGAAAAGGGACTAGTTTAGAGAAATGCAGAAATCAAGTCGCCCGTAGGGAAAAAAAGTCCTTTGATGGGAGTTTAGCCTGGATGATGATGGATGGGACGGACAAAGTCTTACCTTCTGGTTCTCCCATATCTCTGCGCGGATCTCTGAGGTGACCACTGTTTTAGTGATGGACCTGTAGGGGGCAGGGCACACTGAGCTATAAGACTGGTGAAGTTCAAGTGCCTGTGCAACACTTAATAGCTTTTTTTTATGTGTGTGAGTGTGTGTGTGTATACCACACCTGGCTTTAGTGGGGAAGTTCTGACTGAGGTCCTTCATGACGTTCAGAGCGTCGACAGAGGGCGCAGCGAGGATGCGAGCCGCCGTCTGGAAACTCAGATCTGTTGAGGGGAAACGTGTGGGTGGACGGGTTGATGGAAGAGGGGAAAAGGGCAGAAAGATGAGTGGACATAAAGAGCACGAAGAGCAGGGTACAAACAGGGGGGGAAGTAAACAGGAAGGAGCAGAATAACAGCGTCTTCGAGTTCTCACGGAAAGATTGTAGTTACAAGTTAACAAGCACATAAATGGCCACTTGAACTCATAACTGCGAGTGGGAAATTGGGAAATATCATTGATAGCCAAGTTCCTGAGTTGTGATGTTTCATGACAACAAAAGTGGCCTATTTAGAAAGTGGAAAAGAATAAGAAAATATATACAACTCGTGCACAATCTGCTCTATACTGATATAAAAAAACATCTCAACAATGGAACAAATTCAGGTTTCAAACAGCGTCAGTTTTTTTTAAATCAGGTTGCTTTCCAACCACAGTGCTTGAATGTCAGTCAAGTCGTACGAGGGAGTTTCCTAAGTCAGAGATAAGAATTTCCGACTTGAACTTGAAGGCAGCGTGAGAGAGTTTTGAGAAACTAAAACCAGCACTGGCGTTTGGCCCAGTGCATCGTAGAAAAATTGGGGGAAAAAAAGAGAAATAAGGAGTAACAGGCACTCAAGCTGTATTAATTGAGCTATATTTCAATGTCCACATTCTTCAACTCTTCTCCCTGATAGAGACACATTCTCTAGCTGAAAAGCCTGAGAGAGAGAGAGAGAGAGAGGGAGAGAGGGAGAGAGGGAGGGCGCAGTTGATGGTGTAGTGGAGATTATTTCTATGCAGTTAGTGGCTCTGTAATGGTGTTGTAGCCTGTGTGATTATTAGCCCCTGGAGGCCTCCCTCTCTTTGTAAACAGCCAGAGCTAATGAGACCCAGTGGGGTAGAAGATAAAGATAGACGCCCACAGGACAGCTTCACAGTCAGGCTCAACTGACTCGCAAATCTCTTCACATCCCGTCTTCACCGCAAACTGAAAGGCTTCATGCTAATGCCCTGACCACACCAAATAAATAAATAAATAAATAAATAGATAAATAGATAACTTATTTATACAGCATCTGTATGCCTTTGCAAAAAGGCAAAAAAAATCACCAATATTGAGTATAAAATTGGGAAACTCATTCAAAATAAAAATAAATAAATAAAAACGCAAGCATAAGAAACCGGACGGAAATGCGAAAATAACAAAAAATCAAGTAAATGTAAGTCAATAAAAAGTCAGAAATTAATTGCACGAGGTGTGGTCACTGATTATACGGCTGCAAAATAAACTTTCCTTGCAGCTACGATTCACTGATGCCTCCATCATTATAACAACATGAAACAAAATTCATTTTTTTTCCAGCTGTATCCCAATAAGCCTGCAACTCGGTGATGGTGTGCTCACAAATTCCCACATTTGAAATGTGCGATCCACGGATCGATTTCAAGAGAATGTTTGGTAAAACAAAACTCAAAACTCAAACTTGACCTGTAATTGCAGAGTCTCATCTGCTCCTCATACATTTAGATCTGGTGAACTAGATCCACATATCCATATTTACCTCCACCGGGGGAGTTATGTTTTATTGGTTAGTTAGTTCTCAAGCTATCATACAAACTTATGAATGGATTATTTAGAGGACAGGAAGGCCTCAGGATAACAATTGATTAGATTTAGGTGGACTGTTATCATTTTTTATCCATAACTATGAAACTAACAGAGGTGGAGACTCGATTCCAAATCCTAAGGGTATGTTTTCAGGAAATCAAATTAACTTAAAAATTTAAGTGAGAGGAAGGATGTTTTTTTTTTTGGTTTTTTTTTGCCTGGAACAGAAAGTTGTAGCTGTGGCTTCGCGTTGGTGGAGGTCTGAACTTTTCAAATGCCTTCTGGTTATTTTTACCAGCCTGTTATGACTTTAGCTGTTGCAACTTTCACATTATTTGTCTGAGCCTGCCATCAACAGCCTTGAGTGTAACAAATGATAACTTCTGTAGCGCTAACAAGCTTAAAAAGAAGACTGTGGCAACAACTTTATCTCGCAAGGGCCTGAATGCCTCGTTTGGATCCAAACTCTCGATTTATGTTTGCAGAAGAAAGAAGAGCACGGAAGAAAAAAGGAGAAAGGGAAACATGAGTTGGAGGAAGACACACCTTGCATTTGCCAGACTTTGAGAGGTGCCATTTCATTTGTACTTTCGACCAAATGTTTCCTCAGCTCCTTCAATTGTTCCTTCAGTTCTGGGTAGAGAGTCCTGGTAAGACACACACACACACACACACACACGCACACACACAAAAAAGACAGCCAGACAGACAACCTCGTCACGTTTATTGATTGATTTGTTTATTTTCAGGGTGATTTATTAGGGAGAAATGGTAAAGGTCAGTGCAAAGAGGGAGGAAATTGAATAAAGAGGGGATTAAAAAAAAAAAAAAAAAAAAAAGGAAAAAGTGAAGCCGGGCAGTTTGAGCTTGATGCAGTCAGATGGAGGTCTTGAATATTTATCACAGGCTGACATCGAGTCACTTACTTCAGTTTGCCAAAAAGGAATCCCTGAACCTCGTCCACCGGATCGTTCTCCCCTATCACTGTGGCGTTCACCTCGCCCCCTGAAACCACAATCAATCGCCTCATTATTCACATCAGGGCTCCTCTGGGTTTACGCCATCTTGGAGGAGGGGTGGGGGGAGAAGTTGTGTGTTTGCCTACCTTGGACTTGGGTGTCGTCCTTCGCCTTGTACTCCTGACTTTTGATGGCCAGCTCCACTCCGTACCCAGACAGATACACCTTCTTACTGCTTGGATTCTGCAAGAAAGAGCGCGTTGTAAACATACGAGAAACAGAGAAACACTCCATCATCGGCGCGTCAGACGCCCTTGACACGCCTCTCGAGGGGCCCAAATTGCATTTCAGACAGAGCTTGAATGCATTTGTAAATAAAACCGAGAGGCACGGTAGATGGATGGCAATTGAGCCGTCCAAATCATTTTATTGAAGCGGCGCCGATGGCAAATTTAACAATGTTTCCAATCCATATACAACTAAGTAAGCAGAAATAAACGGTCGCCCATGTGGCCTCTGTTGTTGCGCTACCGGCTGTATTAGCTTGTTATTTGTATTCATCTTTATCTCTCTGCCATGAAAAATGATTCTCACTTGCAAGAGGAAAAAAAACAACAAACACGTGCTTGCTGACTGGTTTGACAGCTTTGAAGTATGGACGACCAGCTGTTGCTTGCTAACTGTTGAAGGCACTGATTGCCCCCTAATTGCCCCCTCTGTTTTGAAGCAAAAGAAAAGAGCGTTAAGTGTTGCAACCTCTCTGGCGCTCAAGATTTCAGGCTGAAGAGACAGATGGTACGAATAACTTAGCATAATTACAAGGAAAACTTATCAGGCGTATTTGCATGTTGGAGAAGAAACAAACCAACTTCAGCTTGAGAGTGGGTATTACCGATGCTTCCTTCATGCCAGGTGTAAATGAGGAGATCATTAAAACCTGGCTTTTAATATCCCAAAGCTTTTCTTGCTGTTTTCATCCAGGGGAAAAAAACATGCATGTGCTTTTTCATCAGTGTCTTGATTCACTCTCACACAATGGCATGCGTTCACACCTGAGAGTGGGAGAGCAGCCCGGTGTAACTGACAGCTCAGCAGCCCCGCTGCAGTGAATGGGGGTTGGCTGCCTTGCTTTAGGGCACCAAGACAAGAGTTGTGCAAGGAGGCAAGAGCACCATGAACTTTTCCTGTTCCTTTTCCGGTGAGTTTGAGATTTTAACTAACTTCTCTCTGACATTTCAGATAACGCCTTGCCAAATAATTTCATAATTTAGGCTACATATTGCTTATGTGCATATCAAAACCCAAGAAGATCTGGACTCTGACTGTTACATATAGGTCAGCTTCAAGTCCTCAGAGTTGTTTAAATCAATGTGCATCCTGCATGAGCATTGGCATCTTAAACCATAAGTGTAAATGAGAAAACAGATAAATCCTCTCCACATACAATGCACATTTAAGACAAATTCTGATGCAATATACGGTGTGGATCTTAGCATGTGAAACACTTCAGCCTCAGGAATGTAGTTTTCCACTGCTCATGATTTATTACAAGCATCTCATTCTATCCAGTAAAACTTCCTCAGGTTACATTGGATCAGTGCACCGCTGGCCGCTCAATACATTTCCCTCTTCAGCTACTGTGGATGCCAAGCTGCTCCAACACACAAACCCATAAAATATTGAATACTGAATAGAGATATGTGATACGCGAAGCCTGTCGTCTCGAAAATGTCTTGCACTGTATGTGATGTACCAGCGTTGAACATTTACTGGAACACGCGATTACAAGTTATTCTTTTTCTTGAGAGACACTTACGGCCAGGTAGTGGCGGAGCACGTACGTCACCAGGCCTTCGTTGGCTTTGGATGATATGAGTTGGTGCAGCCTCTGGAATTCTGGTTTCCCGATCTCACCGTACAGAATGACAACGGGAGCATCAGGATTTGACCCTGGGAACTTGTGATCGCCTTTGAAAAGGTACGGCTTAGGCCTGAGAGAGGGACAGAGGAAGAGGAGAAGGGCGTGTGATGCACGATGAAGGAAATTACTTTTGCTGGCATTGGTTAATCCTAACAGCAGCTATAATTTTAATGGTATATCACATGGCTTGTATGTGTCTGTATTTACCTTTTGGGTGCTGTTTCCAGCAGAGAGTCTAAACTTCCTGTGTCACACGTCTTCTCTCCGTGAACACTGAAGAAGGCGGAGCAGCCAGAGGGAGGGGGCTCGTTGGATGCGATCTACAAGGATTGAGAGCAGCAGGATCGTTCAAAAGCACACAAACAAACACACACAGGGAAGCACCTCCCTGCAGGTACATGTGCACACAAAATCAAGCCATCCTCCTGGTACCTGTTGGAGGGAGTGTACTGTGGCAGAGTAGGCTCGCAGAGAGAGGGCGAACTTCAGCATGTTGACCTGGACGGAGCTGAGCAAGGCACTGGCTCTCTTCACAATCAGGTCATAGTAGGCCTGGTCTGTGTCTGCAACGGGAAAAGACACACACAAAGAAATAACAAGACATGTGTCTCCAGTGGGTTCTCCAGTATCAGGAAAGTAGTGCACTCTCCCTCCTTTCAATTGTTAAACCAGGCTTCGAAGAGTAACTCTATCATGCAGTCATTGTTCAATTGGTTAAACACACACACACACACATCATAGATACTCATGCACACGCACACAAAAATATGTTTGGTGAAATTTCACCTCTGTCATATCATGTTACTGCTTGCATAAGTATCTTGCCAAACCACTGACGCTGCCATTACTGCCAAGAAGCCTGCACAAACATCATAAATTGAGCTGCTTGCAGCGCAGACGATGAAAGTGAAAACCAATTTATAACGGCTGAACCAGCGTTACCATCGTGCTCTCCTTCAGTGTTTTGGTTGGCCTCCACAAAGTCCCAGAACTTCTCCTGGCTCTCCTCTGCCAGGAACTCACTGAGGAAGAGGAGGAGGAAGACGAAGGTGGCAGAAAGGCAAAGAAAAGGAGTGTTAACCGAAGGTGTAAGGTTTTAAATATTTTACCCAGAACAGCAAAATTGCATGTTGACTAAGTGTTTTTTCCATTTTTTACAATGTAATCAATTAGGTGAACTCAAATTTCTGTCTACATGTGCTAGAGTTGATGTATCAATTAACAATAACATCAAATAATCACAGTCCTATATAGAATATATGTCGAGCACCAAACCCTGTTCAAAAACATTCATTAATACAAAGTGCAAACTGGTATAAATAGTGCATGTGTTTTAGATGTGTTACACACTCCAAGTGGTGTGCGTATGTATGTATCTGGATGAAATCTATTTATGTTTGCTAACAGTTCAACTAATGAGCAAGACAAGTATCCGAATGTTAATATATTCTCCATAAAAGAGATTAAGGCAGTTTATCAACAAGAAAGCCAGAGAGCTGAGATCACATTTAAATAAACTGATTATTAATTAGCACCATGGGACCTTACAGAATCTGTATTTACATTATTCACAGGTTGCTTCGGAAATTCTGTTTCCAGACCTTAACAGTGCATTTAACATCAAGGACAAATTCCCAGCACATATAGATAAAAATAATGCACTTATGTTCTGCTAGACACAGCTTGGTGCCACATCTGATAGTAATGGTAATTGTGTGATACAAAAAGAAATACTCTTTTAGCTTTTTTCATCCCAGAGAAATCAGAGCACAGGGCCAGCTATAGAACAGTAATCATGAAGCTTTTATGTATTCAGTTTCTTACTAACAGACTGAGTGATGCAGGCAGATGCTTGCCAACATAGTGGCTTGAACTCAGGCCCTGCAGTAAAAAAGAGAGTCTCTAATCGCCCCACGACACCTCTGGATATAGACTAGAATCTTTTATCTGCACTGATGATTTAATATCAGATGTGATGCAATCTCAAGGCTGTTATTACTGAGCGGTGCTGTGCAGTGCTGTACCTGGCTTCCAGCAGCAGAGGAGTAGAGGCCCATTTGGTGGTGAGGGTAGTGGTTACAGCCTTGGAGTCCGCAGCACCATACGCTGAGGACAGCAGGGACAGCAGCAGGACCCACCAAAGCCACATCCTTAACCCCATGCCTGGGAAGGACGAGGACAAAGCAGGTGTGTAACAATTCAATGTGTAAGATGTGACTACATCAAATTCAGGCAGTCTGTATCAGTACAGAACTGGAATAGCGGATAAATCCATGCAGGACTTGTATCGGTGCATCTCAATACCACACATATGCTTTATTTTTGGCATCAACTGTCGTTACTATCACATTGTGCACGCTTCTCTCCTATTTTCTCTCCCCCTGCAACTGTCTCTCTCCTGTCACATCAGGTCACATGACCACCCCCCCCTCCCTCAAAGACAACAAGAGCTCACCCTCTCCTTTCCTTCCTCATCCTGTTTCATCAAACCTGTTAAACGACGGTGAAGACATTTACAACGCAACGCAATTACGCATCAAACAGTCATTAATAGCTAAGCTGGGCTAACTACAGATTTTATAAGACATGGAAACTATATGGACATTTTGCAATATACAAAATGTGCCAAACAGCAGTGAAATACACAGGTAGCACTAGAGTCACTAATACAACCCAAATCCAGAGACATGATGGAGTCACTTTGGGAGATTGAGTGGCTGCTTCCCCCGCGACACCACCTGCTGCTTCCAGCATGGAAAAAGGTATCAACAACATGTTCCTCTGCAGCCCACTTCCTCTGTACAGGCAAATTTCACTACCAAAACCAATGCACTACAAACAGTGGACTGTTCTAAAGTATTGTTTGCAGTTGAATAATTTACATGTTTTACTACCAACAAACAAATGAGATCCCAAATAATGTTCATACCAATGCCAACAGTAGAATCAACTGTTGCATCGCATCCTATCGTATCATGACGAGGCTGAATCGAATTGCACCGATCTGATGGCTACTTAAAATATATCTAGATGCATCATTTTGTCGATCATGTATCAAGATCCATATCGAATCGGCCTCAGGGGGTGAGATGCACACCGCTAGGACAGAGAAAAGGCAGAAAATAGGGGCAAACAAGAAGAACAAGGTCAAGGGAGTGAGCAGAGTGGGACAGACAGACAGAGAGAGAGAGAGAGAGAGAGAGAGAGAGAGAGAGAGAGAGAGAGATCAACATTATGAGGAAAGGGAGTAGGAGAAGTTTAATGTAGTTGTTATCCATTACAAGGGTCTACGTAGTCATGCCGATGCATTTTGTGTGCCCTTGCATATTATCCTAAGGTGTGGGTGCACTTGCCGGGCCCTTGCTAGTAAACAAAAAACACCATAAAGCATTGTCCAATAGGAAGTTTTAGCGTGGATCTTCTATCCAATGAGCACACAGTCAGGACATCCGGATTGTGTCAATGACAATCCTCAGAGCTGTCAGATTAGCCAGGCAGCTAGCTCTAAAAAACAGTTATTTGTCAACAAACTGTAAAGAACTTATCAGACATTATAATATGGTCTTTGGCGGTCTGTTTTTGCTGTAAACGGAGCGAAATGAAGCTAACGGAACCTAATATAGCCTTAACGTTAGCCGAACAGTCACTGTAGCTAGCTAACTCTTGCTGCAAAAGACAGATAGTCTTATTTAACTACTTTCATTTTGGTCGCAGTCAGCTAAGGATGCAGTCTATAAATAACTGCAATTACCCGTAGTGAATAAAATCGTTCATAGTTTCCTTGCCTACAAAAATGAATAATACATTCTCTTACCACAGCCGGCTTCGTAGCTTCCTGCAGTCATGTTCCGATGGGAGTGGGTGGGTCCTGTCGTCCAGATTAGGTATACCGCAGTTTTGCCTGTTCAAAATTACTGAAACCCGCCGAGCCCTGCACTACAAAATTGAGATTGAAACGTGACGTGTAAGCGAAATAGTTTTTCTGAGAAGTAATTAAAAATGAAGTGTGAGGAAAGTGAAAATAAAATAGCAATTAACTTTGCTACCTAACCCCTGCCTTCAAAATTTAACAGAACAGAATTTAATTAAAATTTTTATTATTTTTTTTCTGTCTTTTCATTTCTTCTCTTTTCTTTTTTCTTTTCTTTTCTTTTCTTTTCTTTTCTAAGGCCAAAATAATACTAGGCATATAGCATATATAGACTGTAGATATAATAATAAAAAAGGGCCAATTTTTCTGCCAATATACAAGGTTTTTACATTTTTGTGGTACCTCTTCAAACGAGTAAAAGCATCCCCTTTTAAAGGTTGGCCTTTGTGTCATTTTGGACATGTATTCATCACTGATCACTAAATTACTTAAAGTTCATTCCCTATTCTTTGAAAATAACTGATGAACAAAACAAATGCAAATCACAAAACTATCATATCACCAGAGGAATATATAAATATGAATTTGAGTGACATGGAAAAAGCGATCCATGCCATTACAAAGACTTACTCTAAGGTGTAATGCAGAGGAGAGGGTCCTGTCTGTCTGTCTGTCTGTCTGTCTACCTGCCTGTCTGTCCGTACATCACACAGTGCAAATGCATAAGCCCCATAAGGCCCCACAACAATTTTATGCCAGGGACACCTTAAGGTGTTGCAGCTACATTTGAGACCCCTGATGAGAAAAGTTTGCACTTATTAAGTTGAAAGCAGCCAACAGAAAATGAGGTTTACTGTTTAGATGGGCTGATAACCATGGGAAATGAAGCCTGTAATCACAATAGGACAAACCTATCCCCTTGGTTAACACTATATTTGTAAAGTGGTGATGAAAGGTAATGAAACTGAAATGCATCTCATTTAGCAAGGGACACCTGAGGTTCCTGGAGGACCCTTTTGAATACCTCTGCTGTAGGTTTTTGCTGTATGACAAACACTGCCAGAGTGTGTAGGCTGGATCTTTTGGATGGAGTATCCCTTTGGGCCAGATTGGTAAAATGTGTAAGCCCTTTGTCAACCTGTTGTGTGGTCATGATGAAAATATGATGAGGGGTGGGAGACACAATCCCGGGGGTGTAAGGACATGGGTCCTGCTTTTTCATTTACTCGCTCTGCAGCCTAAATTAAATTGGACAGCTGATCCTCCAGAGGGAGCAGTTCCATGGTTTGATTTAACATTATATTTAAAAAAAAAATGGCATCATTAATTATCCTGCTGGATTTGACCTTCACACTGAGGTACGCGCACATGCACCAGACACATGTGGAAGTGTGTGCATGTACACACACATACAAGCACATATACAAGCAGCACAGACACGTCAGCCTATGCACGCACACACACACACACACACACACACAAACCCATGCGCTACCCACAGGGCTCATTCGTCTGTCAAGAAGGTGACATCTTCAGATGAATTATGGGAGATGGTTGTCATCCTCTCTGGGGTCAAATACAAAATGGCCAACCTGAGGTGTGGACTCCCTCTCCCCAGACTGTCACACGTCAGCCATTTTAGAGGTTGAAAGCCTCAACGGGGGACCAAAACGACCTCAATTAAACCTCCATTAATATTAATACATTTTGTCGTTTCACGTGAGTTGCCGCTAATTAAATGTGTCCCTGACTGTATAATGGGGGTCAGCCAGGGTCTCCAGCATGAAGCTAATTCACCACATTACAGCCACCAAACACCGGGCCGGCTCGGTACATAAATACAGATAGAGAGGGAAGCAGTCTATGTAACCTTGGCATTGGCAGTGGTTACGCACACACACACACCCCCGCGCGCGCACACACTCACAGTGTTTATTCAACCTGATAAAACAGCTCAAACCAGAAATTTTTATTTGAAGGTCAGCCGCAGGTTCATGCTGTGTTTGGCTGCGACCCAAGCTGGCGTCCCGCTGCCTTCCTTCAAAATCAACATCAGATTTTTATGAAGGGGTTAATAAGTTTGCAGAGGATCAACGTTTTATGAGTTCCTAAACCACTGCCGCTCTCCCTCATATGCACACACACACACACACACACACACACAAACACAACAAACAAATCTCAGGCCATAATGGGATTGTGGGATTCCTCAGATTGGACTCCCACTGGTGTCAGTCTGTCAGAGCTGCACAGCCTCGCCCGGAGTGGGAGGCCGGCTTCTTTCTTGTTCAAGCCTTTAATATCATGGAAATCGATTTGCCGTTGACCTGTTGAAGATTAGCTGAACCCGGGGTGGAAGGTCACACGGTCGCCTCCAGTATCCTATTTAATCATATTTAATTTATTGCACATGAAAGAAAAAAAAGTATGCTTTGGATTACTGCATTGCATTTTTTTGTGCTGTGAATTTACTTTGCAGCAGAGCAGGGCATTGCAACTATGCAAATGATTTGTGCTTATAGAGGTTTATGCACACTGTATATATTTAACTATGAAGGTCTAAGCCATGCCACTGCTGAAAATGACTCAACCGGAGACAAAAGACCAATCCCATCGTGACCAGTGCCGGTGCCAGTAGGGCAGTCCTCCAGTGCTACAATAGCTTGGCTCTGATGCATGTAAGGGACGTACTCAATATGAACTTATCTGCAGAATACCATGCTGAAAATAAGCGATAATAATGCCAAAGCTTCTTTGTCCGCATGAAAGAAGCATGGGACCGGCAACGGGGAGCTGCGGCCAGTTTGACCTCCTAATAATGGACTACAGCCAGAGCCCATACAATCACTGGATTCCCAGCGCCGTAGTGAGCAGGCACTTCTCTCCCTCTCCCTCTCTCTCTCTCTTTCACACACACATACACACACACACATTCAGTCGAACAAAAGCTGTTCAGCCCTCTGCAGTAGCTGAGCCATTATTGTTTGTTTAGTCCAGCTGCACTTGAAATGACAGCGACCCAGAGCTATGGGGAGGATTAAAGACTGCGTTAAGTCCAATACACCATGTACCAGCTGCCAGAGAGGCTGAACTGCCTTTTCCTCTCTGCGCTCTCTCCCTCTCATTTTCTCTCTCATCCTCTGTTCATATGTCAGGCACAAAAAAAAGAAGCATCCTCTTTGCTCCTGTCTCACATAAAGGCCCCCTCTGATTCCCTAATTCCCCGTGTCTCCCTTAACTCTCCCGCTCTTGCCGATGCCGTCTCTTCGCTCTGTTTCGCCCCCGGCCCAATTGCCTTTGCCCCTCGCTGTCCAGGCAAATTATTTTAACGGCATGGCCTTGCAGGGAAAGAGGAGAGTGGGGG
>OMLF01032996.1:0-10804 GCA_900302615.1 Holocentrus rufus
TGCCACTAAATTGCAGTAAGCTGGTGTGTTGCATCTGCAGCTGGTTTGGTTGGCTGTCCGGACCAGACTCTGCCATTGTGAATGGAAACAGAATCAGGGGAAAACCAAAGGGCTTGTTTACAGGTTCCTACATTCAGTTTTAGAAAACACAAAAAAATACATGCCCCGTTATTGAGCAGCAGCCACATGTGATCTGAACCAGCATTAAACCACTTTGGATTTGACAAACCCTGGCGAATTTAATGTGCTTTAAAAACCAGAAGATCAGAGTTAGCTGTTAAACCAATTACAATAACTTGGCTATTTATCTAAATTAACTTAAACCGAGCAGGTGGCAGCAAGAGTGAGAATCTGTCTGTGTGTGTGTGTGTGTGCACATATGTGTGTGAGTGTGTTCTTCTGAGGCTCAGGTGTGAGATGCAGACGTGTGAGGTTCCACTGAGTGAGCACCATGACACAGAATAGTCTCTGTGCCCTGAGCTTGCCCCGTATTTACATTATTAAAATGAGACGGGCATGCAGGGAGGTGACAGAAGGCACAACAGGGAAATCAGGGCCCTGTCAGAGCTGTCACTTGCTCCACTGGCCAAAGGGCCCTGACCCCAATCCTATCCACTGCAGGGGAGGAGAGCGAGACGTGGAGCGAGAGCGAGAAAGAGGGAGACGGTGATAGGTAGAGAGGGGTGGACAGATGCACAGGCAGGGAGAGGAGGGGATGACGGTGAAAGATGTGTGAGTATAAATATATATTGAGAGCTTGCCTTCGCCCTCACAGACATCGATGTGGCATGAACCGAAAGCATCTGAATATTCTTTCTGCCTGCCTGGTTATGGATAACCGCGGGCCGTAAAGGGGGGGAGGCGTCACTCTTTCTGCTTCCACGATGACAACTGAGACCCATTCTCCCTGAGTCACTCCGAAATAGATGCAAAGTTATCTGATATCCCCAGACACCCTTGCATATGAATGCCTCTCGTTCTCGTAAGCATTACTGTTCACTGAGGGTGAAGAAAGTTTCCGGCCCGAGATTTCAGTGTCAGTAGGGGAGTGGTGTGATGTATATAGTTGACTGTGCTGCCTCAACTGTAACGCCGCATTTCTGTGTGCCACCCTCTGTGTTGTAATGAGGAGCATGGCCTTCCAGATGAGAAAAACACCCGCGTGCACACAGAAGCATGCACAGACAAGCATGGGAGTGCGCACACACACACACACACATGCACACATGCTCATCGAAATTGAGTGCAAGGTGAGGTCTGGTTCGTATTAGGCATTAGGGAGAGGAAACGCACATCTTTTTCAGTTTAGAGTCCACTTCATGCTCCTGCAATGGCACAAGTATAAACACAGGCACATGCATTCTAAACGTACACACACATTCAAAGCGCTCACAAAGAGCCCTGACACGATACTCACATCCTGCTCGTGTTCATTTAGCTAAATGGCCGCACAGATAAAAAGCAGGTATGGCTGGGTGTGCGTAATGCAGTTCAGAGTGGAGGCTGCATGGTCTCAACCTGCTGGTATGCGCAGACCTGCATGGGAGTCGCTGTTTTTAGCCTTCCGCATTTGCATTCATTATCCTACTTCTACTCGCAGGAAAAGCATTTGCAAAAAGGTTATTCGCTCCAGACCTTGACTTCTCTGCCTCGCTCGTCAAAGGCTTTGTCACACGGGTCGTTAACCCGACATGAGCGAAAAAAAAAGAAAAAAAAGAAAAAGTCTCTTATTGTCCATTTGTTTGCTTATATTCAAATATGTCATCTACAGCCAAGAGGAGAAGTCAAAATGAAGAGTTAATTTGGGAAATCAGATACACGCTACTGCAAAAAAAATGAATTCATTGTTGAATGTAATGCTTCACATAATGTAGTTCCAAAATTTTGTTGTAAAAGTCGATATCCCTTATGCTTTAGCTCACTCGTATGATTTTTTTAATTGATTTTGCCTGAAAAAAATGTGGTTATAGAAATGAATACAATGTGAAATATATGTCTTTGTAAACAAATATAATTCTAATACTTCATTTTCAAATTTTGGTTTTAATTGTAAATAAACCAATTAGGCTTGATATTAAATAATTCACTTACAATTATAGATGCGAATAGTGATAATGACAACTGAGCGATAATCTCCTTCTGCAGTTTCCCATTGTTTATATTCTGCTTTTCAAAGTGTGCGACCCAGTCACCAGCTTATCTTTTCCTCACTTGCATGAGCTACCTCTTCAGCAGCACTTTAGCAGCTCTGTATCTGGGCTGATTTCTTAGAGGCCAGAGTTCAGCATGGTGTGAAAACTCATTCTTTTTGGAGTGTGCTACCAGCCTCAATATGAGCTGAATGAATTTACTATCTGGATCTTGTACTGTCCAGTAAACATCCTTGAATTGCCCTCTATAAGGCTGTATCAAACAAATATAAAACCCCAGAGATAAGGCATGTAATATCTACGTGATATCTACGCAATGGAATATTATCTCAAGCTGTTAGTTGTCAAGTGTCTTGTTTGCTGCACAGGTCAATATGATTGTTTGATTATAGCCAATGTGTCATAGGGACGCTCCTTAATGTGATGCAGCACCACTTCTTCTATCATGTGCTGTGATTTGACACATGCCCAGGCTATTACATGCAGCCAGGAGCTGTAAACCTGATTTCTGCCACTTGATTGCCTGACAGCAAGTCAATATTTACCCGTACATACTGACAGGTTGTGTGTGTGTGTGTGTGTGTGTGCATGTGGGTGGATGAGGGAGATAGAAAGAGAGAGAGAGAAAGAGAGATTAAAGTCTACATAGAATTTAAAGAGCCGCGGCGTACAGACAGTCTAGATGTTGAGGCGTTGTGCCTCATGTTGCTTAGAGCTGCGCAAGAAAAGGGTGGAGAGCCTAAGATTTACCTGAATGTCAGGGCAGAGGCGTCTGGTTTTACTGCCTCTTATTGCTTCCTTTTTTTGTTCCAGACCCTATGATACAAGGAGGGATACGTGTCTTTTGGGCAGCAGGTGCACCACATTCCTGCTGTTATTGCTTCTCTTACTGTCGCCGTTTTGGGACTCCCAGTTCCAGGCTCCTTGTGATTTGTGATTTCAGGTCAAATTTGTACACCTTTTAAACTCTTGCAGGCAGTCAGCCGTGGCTGTATTCAGGGATGCCAAGTTGTTTCTTTTTTCCCTGTCTACAGCAGGGCTTCTCTTTCAGCTGCCTTTATTCCTGGGCCAATGGTTAAACGCCTTCCAAGACATGATGTCTGGCTCAGCCCGAGCAGGGAGGTGAGAGGCTTTATTGGAAGGGTCAAAACAAAACCATTAAAGTCTGTCTTGCTCTGCATAAGGGAAAGACTAGCTCTGTCTCCCCTAACTCAGTGTGTGTGTGTGTGTGTGTGTGTGCATGGTCCGAGATGTGAGTGGTGGTTGCTCCTTGGTGACAATATTTCCTTTGGCGAGTGATTTCAAACACATGGTGCTGCATGAGTAAGACTAACTGGCTGGCTTTTCCCAACTGATCTAATTAATACTCATTTTACGCCTTTCACAAAAAAAACACACATAGTAATAACAGTGCTAATGTCCTCTCATTGAGGAAAAAGCCAAACTTCGCTCCCATTTTAAAAAGTTACTGCTTGGCTGGCAGGCCATGTATAACTTTGCATTGCCCTGCCGTAATGAATTGTGGCTCATTACAATGATGTATAAAGAACCTAAATCATTGAGGGAGTAGCTTTTGGACCGCAGCGGATCGCCTGCTCATGGGAACAAGCTGGAAAATAGAAGCAAGTGTAATGGCTATTTTTTCTGGCTCGCAAAATATTTAAGGAGTTAAAACTTAATTTTCGGGTATCACCCTCTTTGATTATTTTCTATGAATCACGCATAATTTCTTCCTAAAAGCACTTAGAAAGTGATATATATATATGAACCTCCGGCTTCACGCCATTCTCTGCTTTTTTCAAGGCTTTAAGAACATCAACGCAAACATCTTTTATCATCGGGCTCAGGATCCAAGTGGCTGATTACTGGCACTGTGAAATCCTCTCTTTTGTGTTCTCTTCACACCCACAGGATGTTCAGAGCTGTGGGATGTTATAAAGGAATTGGCTGCTGGAGCCAAAGTCAGACTCTATAAACCTGCTGATGAACCCAGTAAAGCCCAGAGAGGAGCCAGAGCTCGACCGCGAAAGGTTGTTAGCTACTAATTGCTACATTTTCAGAGACCATTCATGATATTAAACTCTGGTGGCAGAAACCAGGGATGCTAGGCTAATTAGTGTGACATTGACTTGTCACTTGTCCCGCAACGTTCCCAGGGTAGAGAGTGTGTGTGCTTGTGTGTGTGTGTGTGTGTGAGAGAGTGAACCTGCATGTTCAGCATGTACGCAGCGTTTTCAGCGATGTTTTATTTAGCTTTCGGCCTCTCCATGCCAGGAACAGCTGGCAAGGGGTCGATTTTCATTGTTTCCCACTCAGGCTGGGGCCACTGTCCTTATTGGGAGGGATTATGAGGGCAGCATTCGTGGGATTTTCCCCTCCTGTTGGCATCCGCATGTCCACGAAGCCCCCTCTCAGTTGGGACCCAGAGGAAACCTTGCATAAGGCCTAATGAGCAACGGGAAACGCTCCAGCACTCCTCTAGCCTTTAATTTCCACCTCAATACTGAGCAGAGCACGCCCCAGCCCTTCTCCTAGCCTCATTAACATGTGTATTCTCCCGATTCAAAACACCAAAGGACTTCCTTTGGCCAGGTGCTTCCCTCTTTTGCCCCTCCAGCCCTGGTACTGTTGATCCAGTCACACGTCCCTGTCTGAGCTCTACCAGTATTAATGGTGAGTCATGATGAGGAGGTAGAATTAAACTTTCTCACGCCTTCAAAGTGGCAGACAGCGCAGACTACTCGTTTTATAACGTCTGCAGTGCTGGCAGGTGAACGTCTTTGTGTCCTCAAAATGCAGCTTAGAAATCAGATGAGATGATAAATAGGGAATAGAGACACTTTTTTTTTTCTTCATGGCTCTGACTTTTGTTCAGCTTGAAGAGGAGTGTCCACATGTGGACTCGGTTCCTTAACAGTGCTTTGACTGTGTTGTTTATTAAGGCTCTGATATGAAATAAGGCTCCCTTGAGCGTCTTCTCTTCCAATATGATATTAAGATGGGTGAGTCCTTACGAGAGTTGGAGAGCAGCACACTCACTCTTGTAGTCTGTACTGCCATTTGTGCTTGCACTTACTCTGAAATTCATTTGAATATGTTTTATAGTGAATATATCAAGAGCAGGAATTTATACAAACAGTCAATCTAGAACACTTTGCAAACTTGTGTGTCATGTTTTTGCAGGGCCTCTGCTAATTTGCTTACAACTATAGCTTTGCTGATACAATCCTAAAAGAACTAAGTTCAAAACCAGCAGAATTGACACAAATTATTTGCACGCCCCATGCTGCAATGATCATTTTTGAGGGGCGATTTTGGAATATGCACAAAAATGTAATGAGTTTGTCTGAATACAATTAAGCATTTTTCTTGAGTAGTTTTCTAGACTTAAAAAGTGAGTGCCCTTACTCTGTCCTCAGTGAAATAAAAAAAAGATGTAGCCCTAGTTTAACTTGGACAAAACATTGTAAATGTTTCTGCCTCTGGTCCTGGATCATTTTGCTGCACACACAATTTCTCATAATCACTGCTGATGCAGTCAAACTGGTCAGACCTTTGGGAGGATATAGCCATCTGTCTGAAACACTTGTCCTGTCTTTTCACATTTTCAAATTCAAGTCAGTCTCTCCTTAGTGAGTGACAGTTTCCCCCCGTCTAAAACAAGTTGAATAATTTCCACAACATATTTCAGCGGGATGGAAGATTTTCTTCCCATGGGGTCTGTCCAAGTCAAATACACTCATGAACTTGGAAAACTCTCACATCAAACAGCAAGATGTTGCAAACCAAGGGAAATTTGGTAAACACAACACGCCCTGGCTGTGAGAGCTGTGAGAGCTGCGCGGCCGCGGAGGCAGAAAGGAGTTAGTCTAGAGGCTTCTCTGATTATAGTGGTGTGGCGGGGTGACCTTATTTCCTAAGGGTGAATGGGCTGTCACTACCTGGAGGCTGCACAAGCGTTTGATGCCCGCAGCCACACACGCCCAAAATTTAACAGAACATCTTTTAAAATGAGATGTAAAAAATATATGCTGTGAATATATGCTGCGGGCCATGCCAACGCAAGGAACTCATTTTTGTAAGACAGAATAGAGAGAGGGGAATAAAAAGAAAGCAAGCCTAAGTGTAGTCATTCTGTAGGTATTAAGAACTTGACTTGGGTGATTGGACATGGTGTGAAATGTTTATTGTACGTGGTATTTACTCTACTCTACTCCACGGTTTGATTTGCTATTGCAATTGATCACGCAGTAGTGACTGGGCGTGCCTGTGCAGCTGTTGTGCTGTTGTGCTGTCTAATTAGCAGGCTATGACCGATGACCCAGGACAGGATATGATGCCTACCTGCCTCTGGAGCTTTTGTAAACACTTCGGGTGTGTTTTTCCCTTCGATCATTTGCTGCTTTACCATAGGTCAAAAGAAAAACACGTCAAGGCCGTCTCTCCAATCACTGAAAGTACTGTAGGCCATGTCTCTGCTCGTTGCTATTTCAACAAGATATTTTTAGTAACGTCTGTGATCCAGTGGTTTGTAATCATGTGTGGACCTATACTTAGCGTGTGTGGTTTCACAGGCCACAATCAGATGATAGACATGTCCTTTATCTTGTCTGATTTCTATCTGTCTGATTTGATTAACAAATAGTTCAAAGTGCTGGGAAGCTAATGGCTCGGCTGTGACGGTAACAAGCTTCAGGAATAGGAACCTGTGAGCACTATTATGTGTGCATGTGTGTGTGTATTTGTGTGTGTGTGTTATTCACTGTACTCAGACAAGGCAGGACGTCTCAATGCAACACCTTGGGAATTGCTACTGATACACACTCAGCGTCTCCTGTGTGTTACCGATGTAAGTGTTAAATTTCATCACTCAGCAAAACATTTGCTTTACATTTCTCCTAACCATCACTAACTTTTAACTGGAGCGTCATATTTGATGTCTGTAATCCTGTACAGTATAGTAACACCGCAAAAAAAATCATGATCTTTACGAGTCATTTAAGTCTCACATTCATTGTTGAAATTTTTACGCCAACAAATTAAAATATGAGGTAATCCCACTTGTTTCCAACGCTTTTAATCCAGTATCATTTTCTCGATACTAGTGGGCTGATCTGACTTATTCAATTTTAGTTTCAACCTATTTATCCTGTAAAAATACTAAGTGAAACTGCTTTGGAAACAAGAGAGATTATCTCATCCCAATGGCAGATTTTTTCACTTGCTTAAGATAAAATAAGATTCTAAGCCTGAACATGAGATTAAATGAGATGGAGATCATGCCAGTGTTCAATATAAATAAGAATTATAATTTACATACTCAATTCCTCATAAACTAACATCATAGATATGCAAAAGTGCAGTTATCTATCATTTCGATTTTGAATGTTATGCTATCTCCCTTCCTTTCTGCCTATCCGGCTTTCTGCTCCACTCTCCCCTTTAAACCCACCGTCCCTCTAAGTCAGTCTTTCTCCCTCTCGCCTCTTCCCTCAGCTGTTCCATGCCCCTGCTCCACTGGGATTGATACAATATTTTCCAACCTCAATTAGCAGAGAGCGTGTTGACTAATTCCAACTGTTTTTGCACCTGAGAGGTTGGGAGTCGGGGCTGGAAAAACTGAGTGGGGTGGAGGTGAGGGCTGGGTGTAGCAGGCAGAGCTGTCGGGGCAAGGCAGCCGTGTCGACAGAGTGTGAGGGCAATACAGAGGACAGAGGAAGGGTCGGCCAGACTTCTGGACAGCTTTCATGCAGGCTGCTTTCAGGTCGAGCCGCGGGGACAGAGCTGAGCTGAACGGCGCTTCCCCGTCTTGCACAAGCACAATGGAATCACACAAAAATGATAATACAGGCAAGAAAATAGTGCTGTATCTCCAATGTGTGTGTGTTTCTGTGTATGTGTCTGCTTAGTGCGCATGGATCTCTGTATGTGGTTCAGTATGTGTTTGTGAAGGCATATGTGTATTTGCAGCCATGCAAGAATGTCTGTGCATATATGATAAATTAAGGTGCATAATTTTTTTTAAGATTTACATCAATGAGAATGAGACGATTAAAAAAAAAATATGCTCTCTTTTCTGTGTGACTGTTATACTTTTGTTGCAAGTATCTGTGTCACTGGTCATTAAATATGTATTATTTCCTCCTTGTCTTCCGTCTCCAATCTATAGCATGATGACAGCATCAGTATCAAGGAATCCTGTAGGTCAGGAGGCTTTAAGTCTGACTGAAAGCTCCTTATGCAATGGTAACAGCGGCTGCATCACACAGAAACTGAATGAGACCTCAAAATAGCCCTAAACCAGATCTGCCCCATACCGAGGTACAACCACAGATTGACCACAAGGTCCATTTTCTTAATTTTGAGGCAAAGCCTAGATGACCACTGGTCTGGCACTGCGCTCAGCTCAGGGTGCAGGTACACACCCTTGCTCTCTGTGAGCAGAGAGAGATTCGTTCTTTCCACCAAAGGAAATGAGAGGATGATGGCTAAAGTGTATGAGGGCATTACATTTAAGGGGACTGCTCTTTTTCACAGAGAGCCACTGTAACCAACTAAGCATTTCTGACATGACCATGGAAAAGCAAAGCACAAATTTCACAATCCGCAGGCATCACTTTTGCTGCCTTCCAAAGACGAGAAACACTTGTTTCAATTTAAATTCCAACATGTTGCCAATTTGCAATTGCTACCACTCTTCCAACATGAATTCTGAAGTGTCAAATTCAAGCAGAGCTTGGGAATAATATTTTATTATGGTAGCTGACATATACTACCACTAATATGAAAATATTAAGTCCTACTACTTGGAGAGGCGCACAGGTACAAATTTAACACAGTGATAATTCACCTCAACTTGAATTTATACCAAAGTGTGTGTGGTTT
Organism: Holocentrus rufus; assembly: GCA_900302615.1. NCBI lineage: Eukaryota > Metazoa > Chordata > Actinopteri > Holocentriformes > Holocentridae > Holocentrus > Holocentrus rufus. Next base: position 9,036 of record OMLF01032996.1, read on the forward strand.
AAAAGATTCTGCCAGGTGACTAATCCCAGCAGGTTAACAAATGTCACCCAGTCTGCAGCTTGGAGCTTGAAACGGTGGCAACAGACTGACTGGCCTGTTGGCTGGGCACAGCAGCTGCTCCTGCCCCCAGTAGCTGCATGGAAAAACTCTGACTCATACACTCGTATAAAAAGGCATTAACGACCAAATACATAAATATAACCGTCAAAGACATAAACGTCTCCGAGGGCCATCCAGTCAGTCAGTCAGTGACCAACGGGGAGGGAGGTCAGCTCACGACCAGAGTCGGTTCGTCTGACCTGGTCAAGCATCTGAAAGACACCCATTGATGGAGGAACTGAAGAGGCATAGCTGCTCTGTGAACAACCTCTTCTCAGGTGTCCCATGCCCATAGACTGTGTATAGACTACAGGCCTACAAATAATCTATCGGGGATACAAGTGCACCGCCACATACTGGGCGCTGTGATCACACTGGGAGGTTCTGCCCTGTCTGAGCAGGTGCTGAGAGGTGTGATGTGTTACGGCCATGGGAGATCCATGCTGATAGGAATTTCTAAAGAGAGATTTACTGCTGTGTACACGGCTTACAGAGAAATGTGGTGGAAAACTCTATGACTGTTGTCAGTAAATCATGTCAATAAAGAAAGCCCCAATACACCTGCTGGATGCAGATGTGAGGCCGACTCACGGCTTCAGCTTGAAGCTGTCACCATGTGAACATGCATGCACACCCATAGACATGAACACATGCACTGCACCGCAGATATCCACTAGCAGACACTCACGGGAACACACACACATCATGCACACCCCAGCACATACACACAGTGAATCAGCTCTCCACTCAGCAGTTTTAATCAATAAGAGTTAAATTGACCGTTGCATCTTCTGTAATCATTACTAATCAGGCTTAGCCTGCGTAAAGCTGCGAGCAAAACAAGTTGACTGTCTGTGGCTTCAGATTTGTTAGAAGAATGTGTTTCTATCTACATCTGTCCCTTACAACTGGTGCACTCTCAACACAGTTTTGACAAGTTAATCCCCAGTGAAACTGAAGCTTTTTTCCCAAGCCCAGTTTGCATGCCCAACTGATGCACAATGTCTTTCCTCGAGTCAGCTTTCTTGTAAACACAGTGCTGGCTTTCCCATGAGGAGGCTGAATCCACACTGGAGTATTCCCTTCTTACCTAGCAACGCGTCTCTCACACTCTAAACACAACACAAATAGCTCAGCATTGATACAAGACTGATATAACCACAGGATACCCCTATGAACTCCTATAAAAGCACACAGATAAGAAAGTCCAACCATAAAAAGAAAATTGATAACGTCACGGGGCATCCTACTCCCTCTCTGTCACACATTAAAGATACAGTGCGGTGATTTTCTCTGGCAGTGCCAACTACTTACTGTCAGCGTAGTTTTTCCGCCGCGTGCCGTCCACCTTGCCTGTTTTGTCAATGCAGAGGAAGAACTTGTTGGCGGAGTAGAGCCGCCGTAGTCGGACGTCGCCCTCTAGGTGATTGTAACTGCGAGTGTGTCTTTCCAGTGTCCATGAGCAGTTGATGCCACTCGCCAGCACCTGCAGGGGTTCATGCCCTACCCCGGGAGGACAGGCCCCTGTGGCAAAGCCAGTGGTGAGCAGGAGCAGGGTGAAGCATGTTAGGCAAAGGGAGGCCGCGCTGGGCAAGGGAGGGAGTCGCCCGGCAGGGGCTGCTGCAGCAGCGGCGGCGGCGGCGGCGGCGGTGGTGGCGGCGGCGGGGGGG
>OMLF01032996.1:18500-31197 GCA_900302615.1 Holocentrus rufus
AGTAGTGCTTGTGTTAACCTCCAGCCTGCTGCGACACAAAGGGGCTGCTAAAGTGTTTAAGAATGCTTTAGGATGCATGACAAGGGGAACCTGACACTGCTGGGGGTCAGAAAGCATGGATGTGACTGAGATGAATTCTGTCTTACCTTCAGTTTGGAGCTGAGTCACAGTTGATGTGATTCCAACTGTCCAATGTAACTTCAAAACTTGAATAGAAAAACAAACAAAAAAAGAAGGTTATAATTTTCTTTTGGCTGTACCAAGTTGCTTTTTGGTTTGGTTTTACTTTCAAGTCTGTGTGATCCCCGTGCACAAATAATAACACTGACATGGTGCTACTGTATATTACCAGGTTTAAGTTATGGGAAAAAAAATTAACCCAACTAATCCAACCACACAATCACTTTTTATTTATTTTTTTGGTCAATGAATAAAGAGTTTATATTCAAGCAGCCACTTTAAAGTAATTACCATAATGGGCTGTAGTCTTCAAACTTTTGGGACAATCTACCATAAATCTTAATAGACCTTACACCTGAGCACTAATTTTGATGAGTGCTGGTTTGTTTATTTCCCAAGCAAAATTTAAATATTGTATACATTGTGTTTTTTCTCCTTTAAATCAAACCATCCATACCAATTACCTTCCATCCAGCAGCATGAGCCAAAAATTGACATGATTCTATACAGGAATTCACACAGAGATAGGATGCAATGTGTAATACAACAAAAATATAAATGTCAAAATTAAATATGATAATTTGATTAAAGCACTTTTAAATGTAGTGTGAAACATGCAGTGTGAAACATTCACTTTCAGCTTGGTCTTGTTGAACTTAAGGCATGTTGTGTGTGACCTCTATTTTGACTGCCATACTTTGTACATTGTCTGTGCTGAGAGTGCCACCTATAGGCCACTTGCCATACATTTCAAACTATAGTAGCACTTGCCCACTTGCCCACTTACCCACTGAAAAGGAAGAGAAGGGTAGGGAAAAAAAAACTTACAAAACACTGAGGAATAAACCAATTTGGTCAGCATATCCTGAAAACATATAGAAAAGAGAAAAAAAAGCAAATCGATGTTCAATGTTGCAAATCTTTTTATGCTCAGTATTCAGGCCACTTACTGACCAGACCATAGATATATAAAAAGAGCTAGATGGGGGATGCAAGTATGGCCGCCATTCATTTGAATGGAATCTGGTCACCGAGCGCATACGCTGACATGGGGCCTTTCTTCCGGAGCCTAGCGGACATGCGCAGTGTGACTTTTGTTTTACACCTGCGTAGTTGGCACCGGTCACATGAACGCGCTGGCGTTTGTGGTAACCATAGATAAAAAAAACTATAGATGCGATCATAGACTGTATATTTATATACAGTCTATACTGTATATTTATATACAGTCTATAGATGAGACGTGTCATAATAACCTTCCATTATGGGATGACACAATATGGCAGCCATCTTTCCTGGGTACATTTCTAAATTTGCTACAATTGGAACCTATGGTGAAAAAGGCTTATGTTGTCTTAATAATCCTTTTATTTTTCTACTAATATACCATTAATGGTTTTTATTCAAAGTAAGGAGTGTAAGACAACTGTGCCTGTCTAGAATGAACCAAAAAACAAAGATTCTGGTTGAATTTTTATTATTATAGCTCCAAGAGAACAAACCATGCTTTCAATCATGAAGATAATCTCATTAAAACCTTTATAACTGAACATTTATATTGCAGACAATGATTTTATTTTTTAAAGTTAGCCTGAACTTAATATATAAGAATTGTCTTTGGTATTCTGATTGCCTAATATACTAAATTAAGCAGTATCTTTTATGTGTAAATCATAAATAGATTCAGTATTATGGCCTATATATAGGCAGTGTCGATTGAATGAGGGGAAAAAAAAGAAAACTTCACTCGATTTATCTGCGATCTTCTAACCATGACTGTTCAACTGCAGCGATCGTCCCTCCCGAGCAATTAGTTTGGTCTTATCCAATATGGCGGCCTAGTGCTCAGACATAACGCGGTTAATATGTCAACATGTCACTTCTGAGAGCCTGTGCCTTTACCAAGTGTCTGAACCGTCGCAGTTTATTTGAAAAGTGTGCTGTCGTCCGTGTGTCTTATGTGGACCGCTGCCAGCTCTGCCTCACCACAAGAAACTGCGCTGTAAGACGGATATCAGGTGAGCCCGTGTGTGTCCTCTTATGTCAGGGGGAGTCTTGACACCACAACATTACATACATGTGACAACCTGCCGCCCCACCAACGGCTCTCTTCGACGATAGTTATGTGGACAGTGTACATTTAGGTGTAAAAACAGGGTTTGCCGAGTGATTTATGACCATATAACGTTGTTTGCGCATAAGGTCACGGACCAGTTTGGTAAGGTTTGGTCTCAGGGAGTCCCAGCAAGATGTGATTTGGTACAGAAATGGACAGCTTTAAAGTTCAAACCTCTTGCCAGGACGGTGTTTCTCTGTGATGTCCCATATCGCTTAGCGCTGTTATTCTGCTTAAAACTATGGGATAATCTTACGGATTTACTAGGGTCCCCATACCTTGAATTGGGAACCACCCCTTTAACCATCAATCTCCACATTGCTTCGGTATTATAGCGCCATCTTTTGCAACAGCTTGAAGCTAAATAGAACTTAATATACAACTTACTGCATAACACCTGAGAAGGATAATGAAATATACAGCATATTTTATCATAAATCAGGTGACAAACTGACTCAGAACAAGAATTAGCACAATGCACTTACATAATACTGTGCACTAACAATATCATTACATCATGTGGAAATTAAGTGCTTATACCAATACACATAGATAGAAGGGGCTACAGAATCAATACAGTATTTTGCAAAAAATAATGTATCAGCTCTAACAGATCCTGCTCCATGTTTGTGCTTTTTTTCAGAGACACCCTTGTGGCTACAACGAAGAAATTTCTCACCTCTGATCCCAAAAGCAGAGGATGGGAAGAAGCGAGTACTGGAACAGTTTCAACTGTTAGATGGTATGTTGATCTGCTCTAGCAGGCAGGTCTATTTTAGCTTGTCATGATATCACATTTTTGTCCTAGAGTACCACGCCTCACCAGTAATCAGGCCAACTTGTATCACAGCACCGCACCAAAGAATATTTAATGTGGAGCGTGCTGATTAACAGAGCTGTCCTAAATACATCATGCTAGCTAATAGCATAAACTGGAAAGCTATTCAGTTCTCTTTCCTATTTTGTCCACGACTTTTGACATATATAATAGTTTTGACTCAGTAATACTTAAGAATCATTCTAAGAATTGTAAGGGTTTTTAATTATAAAGCTTTTGCAAGTATTCTGCAGTCCTAAAACCTGCCTTGACTCACAAAGGCCTGGCTGTCCTTGGCTCCTCTGTTTCCTACCTTGTGGTGCTCACATCCTGTGAGAATCACATGCGTTTGCAAGGCTTAACCAGCCTTGAGTTGTTGCCTTGTCATCATAGCCTTACTGCTTTTTATGGATGTAAGTATTTTTCTCTGAAACAGGCCAGTCAGTAATTTTGTTAACTTATCATACCTGACCTTTTTGTTTCTCCCTCTCAGTGCTTGAGGCCAGGATTCAGCAACTCCAGTCTGACGTCATTCTAGATGTCCAGCATGCAAAGGTGCAGGTTCTCAAAGCTCCCTCTTCGGGACGAGGGGCTCAAACTGGGAAGGGTCCCAAAAGGACGACCCAGGAGAAAACGGACATGCCTAAATCAGGACAGAGTGGTGCTAAAGGAGCTTCTAAATCCCAGCCCAGCCGATGGATGGCGAAACTGAGCCAGGAGAAGAACCAGAAAATAAAGAAACAGCAGAATCTCCAGCAGAAATTTCAGAACAATGTTGAGGAGAAACCAGCGGCAAAATCTAAAAGAAGCAAAAGCAGCTTGATGTTCTCTGGCACGTCACATAAAACCATATCTACCGCAGCTCAAAAGAGTTTACCCGTTGTTAAGAAGGGTAAAAGTTCTATGAAATTGTCTGATACAATTAGAGCCGCAGTGTCTGAACCAATTACCTCCTCTGCTGCCACTGCTGCTACAGTGACAGCAGCTATGCCTCGTAAGGTCTCTAAAGGGAAAGAGAAGGACTCTAAAAAGCAGGTTCCCAGTAGACCGGGCCAGAGGCAGTCCGCTAATGATGCTGAGGCCTGGGCGAAGGAGGTGGCCGAGGTGGAGGAGCTGGAGAGGAGGCTCAACCAGCAGGGCAGCCAGTGGATGTCCTCGACTAAACCAGAGCACGTTGTGGAGGACAGCGAAGCAAACTCGTGTGGGGACATCCAGTCCAGCCTCCGCTCTTACCTCGAGGCGTGTGTGTTCGCCGGGGACATCGATCGGGCGCATCACTTCCTGCTCAGCCAGCACAGGGTCAGGAGTCGCCGCAAACAGCTCAACATCGACATCTACAACATCATGATGAGGGTCTGGGCCAAGAAGGTGAGATTTAAGAGCAGATGGAGCTTTAAATGACCTGTCCTGGGAACATTTTTAAGGTCAGGTGGATGTAGGGCTGGGCCATATATGTGAGACTATAATGTGAGACTAGACATCCTCTGGGATTTTGGATATTGGAATATTTTGATACAGCAACAGTGTTGTCTTTTCTTGATTTAAAAGGCTGCATTATAGTAAAAACATGTATTTTTTAGACTTATTAGACTGTTTTAGCTGTTGTATTCTTTACCTCTACCTGCTTGGTCATCATATCCACATTACTAATGATTGTTTATCAAAAATCTCTTGTGTGTAAATATCCTACGAAAGCACAAATTTCCTTTCCTACAATATCGTCACAACATTGATATTGTGATATTTGATTTTGCCCAAGGGTGATTTTAAAAAAACAAACAAACAAAACCAGCTGAGAATAACTTGATAGTGTTGATAAATGTACCTAAAACATGGATATGAGCTGGGTGGCTCAAGAAAATCTTAATGTGCTTCCAGTCAGTTTAATGAGGTTGTAAGTCTTACTGCTTTGTCATGATCAAACAAACCATTTTGGAATAATTTTTTTTTGTTTATAACATGTTTATCAGAACATTCCAATGTTCCATCTCTTTAAGGGTGAAGTAGCCTATTACTGCATTCTCTACATTACTTACATTACTACTACCTGTGTGTGATCATTCCTTAGGGCAGCCATTTGCCACCTATTAATGGTAACAACTGTTGAATAGGCGAATCACTGGGGGAAACACTGGTGTGAACTACTTGGCAAATCCTGATAGTCTTCTTGTGTGTCTCTGTCCCTGCAGGGCACACTGAACCAGATTGGCCGCGTGTTTATCCTCGTAGAAGAGGCCGGTCTAAAGCCTAACCTGGGATCCTACTGCGCTGCCCTGGAGTGTATGGGCCGCAACCCCAAATGCGCCCCGCATGTCATCAGAAGGTAGGCCCACGCACACACACACACCACATAAATAAGGGGTGCTCATGCATTTTAAGGAACCTACTTGGTGACATATTTAATATCTTGCAAGAGTATCACTACTGCAAGGCCAAGATTATCATCCTCATACTGATGAGGCGTTCAATTGCAATACCAAGGTTTACCAGCAGGGGTCATGTTATCTCTGTGGATCTCAGTTTTCCCATCTGAGTTCTGTTGCTGATTCTTCAAACATTGAGCCTGTGACTGAAAATTGTGTGCTGTATCTTAAGTTATGGTTAAGGCTTTGCACCCTCATTTAGTAGCTAACTACAATGCTCAATTATTTACCACCACAGACTCAAGTGATGTTGCCACTTGTCAGGGATGACAGTTAATAGTGAACCCAGCTTGAACACACCCGACTCTTACCCATTTGTCAAATCACTCCAGTTGCCTGCAGAAAGAGGAGTATCTCAGTCAGGAGTGCTCTTACAGGGGAAGCAGTTGTGAAAAATGCTTGTTATGAACAATGTGCATTGATCTCACATGCAGTTTGCTGTAAATTCACAAATTCACCTCTTTAGATTTTATATGTTCCCTTCATTGTTATATTATGCATACATTAAAATTGTCATAATGATTTCACAATTTCACATTATACACAGTGAAAGCATATAAGCAAGTTTTTTTAGTTTTACTGTTGGTATTGAATTGTATCCTATGCCTTTTTTTCCCTGGTGAATCCTATTTTGCTAATGCAAGGACCTAATTATCCTACAGGAATCGTAAAATTTTCGTCTTATGTTGTGATTAAGGCCTGATCAGCAGTTGTTTGGCCTTATGGTGAAAATCAAGTTGTGAGTAAAAACACGGGATTCCCTCTGAGTTCCAGACAGTTTACGGTCTCCTCTGTACCAACATGACATCGACAAGTGTTCATGTTCGACTAACTTGACCTTTGTCACCTCAGTCTCTCTCTCATGACTGAAATTGCTTCCATACCAGCCTAGCATGTCTGACCACTATTACAAATGGTTACTGCTTAATAACTCTGTTGACTCTGGAGGCTGCTATGTTATTTATTCTTGCTTTTCTCAAATTGTTGACATTATGGGAGCATGCTGAAACGGTCTTTTTGTGGCTGGCCCAGGCTCATGAAATTGTTTCAAGGCAGCACAACTATGCTGTCATATTGTGTTTTGTATTGCATGTGTTTGCGTGGACCACTTGGTCTATTTATCCAACCTCTCTCTCCTCAAGGACCGCTGTGGCAGCCTGGAGCCTGGTGGTTTCTAAGCAGTAACTAGGTCATCGTAACAAATCACCACTGATGAGTGTTATTAATTGAGTTGCATTGTCACTGGCTGTATGTCATCCCAGACACTGATTTATTGTATGATATTCAGCGCACAGACACCTATTGCGCTTCTCTGCAAGCTCAAAAATCCATCGGAGGGCTACATTCATCATAATGACTGAAGTTGTTTGATGGCAGCCAATAGAATCAGCTGGCCTGTTGCCCCGGCAGCAGCAGGGGTGAATGGATGTCAGTCAGACAAAATTGATTGATACTGTATTGTCTTTTTTTCCCTGAGCAGCCTGACATTAAGTTACCGTTACTTTATCAGAAACATTGCAGGTTGTTTTATTACCTTGATGCTTGTCGATATCAAAATATAAGCTAAATTTAGAAATGCCATTAACTAATATTTAAAAGATGTGCATGCCCTGTCCATGCCTATTTGAAATAAGCAACATATTTTCTATAACATGTTTTTCAATAAACCTGCAGCACAATGTTGCAATAGGCCAGTTCAGTGCGATGATGAGATATTGTGGAGGTTTCCAGGTCACCGCTGGCTTGATTATTTGTCTCGCAGCTCTATCAGCCTCTATCATGACAAGTGCTGTTGACCCTCTCGCCCACCCACTCACACACAAAAACACCTTTCCCCTGACCCCCGGGGATGTCACCCTATGCATCTTGGTCCAATAGCAGGGCAGGTGGCAGGGCAGTAGAGGAAGTGGTAGGTAGCTGGTTGGCCCATCGATCACTGTAAGCCGATGCTTATGACATTGTTTCTCTGCGGTGCTGCTCCCTTGCTCCGTCTCTGGTCAGGCAGTCCATCTTATCTTCACATTCTGCTCCCTCTCTTCCTAATCAGCTCCGGTTTCTCTCTATCTGTCTGTCATCTACCAGTTCCTATCTTTACTCTGCCCTCCCCTCTCCACCGCTCTACTACTGTATTCTCCTCCTGCCTCTCTCTAGTCTTCCCTGCAGCATCCCTGCCCTCTGTGTAGCACTGTTTCTCTCTCCTCCGTCTCCCTCTGTCTCTCTCTTACACATTCACATCTCTTTCGGTCTTTAAGTTTTCCCTTTGTGAGTGCCGTGTCCTCCAGTGCCCTTTGCTCCCCAGGGTGCAGCAGAGCAGTCACAAGGCTGATTATGCTCTATCTCTCAACCTCCCTGCCCTCTTTGTTCCTCCGGACCACACTGCCAGCGTTCAGCCTAATCCTCCCTTTGTTCAAGGCTTTCTCATTTGCTCAGGCCAAAATTGCACATTACATTACAAGAGACGCCTAGGCATGACTTAAAGTAGTCAAAAAAAAAAGAAAAAAAAAAGAAAGAAACTGACGTCTTTGGCTTGCTTCAGAAATACTTTCAAACGCACACTACATCACATTAGGCACTTGACGTGAAAATGGTAGAATATTACAGTGCCTCATTCATTCATTTATGGGCAGAGGGCTGCTTGCCTCTGATTAGATTAACTTTGTGAAAGGTGCTGAGCCAGGATTGCCTCCAGATGGTAATTAGTGCCCTGTTATTTGTAATTGTCTTGAGGAAAAAGGTGTGGAGGGGTAAGGAGAGCTCTCATCCTCAAAGGTCCATGACAAATGGGTTCCCCTTTCTTCCGCCTCTTCGCACATGTAGTTCTGCTGTTGACCTCTAGAGGGCAGTGCAGCCACACAGGCTCCGAAGCCTCCCCCATTTGTGCTGGGGACAGGCATCACACTTTGAGGCATGCATGGCACTAACAAGGTTTTACCCTACAGGTTTAGACAGTAAACAGTTAGCTGAAATGCATAGTCATTACATTACATACAAACAATATTAAACAGCACAAAAGTATATTTAGCTGTCATTTAAATGCCAACATGGCTAGTGGGCGGAGTACAGTATATGACCAGACAATGTTAATGATCAAGCAGTGACTAATCACCATTAAGAACTGATCGATCAGTGTTAATGAAAATCAACAGTTGATTATATAGATGTTGGCTGTTTCCTGTACTTTTCCATATTTCATATTTTTCAGTAATGCAGGGTTATCTTTATTGCATTGGTTACAGTAGACAAGCACAATTATGCATGCTGCCTGCTTTTCTCTCATCACTAAATGCATTGCTGGACTGGAGCCTTCATATCAATAAATTGTTTTTGTGCATCTGCTCTATGTGCTAAATGTCCATCCATATCTCCGTGTTAAAAAAACAAATATTTAAAGTCAGTCATGAACATTTTGTAGCAGGTTAATTGATTAAACTGTGGGCCTGTAAAGCCCTTTGAGACTGTAACAGTGAATAAGGGTGCTAAGTATACTTGAACTTGAACATAGATCGTTAATGTAGCTGGCTAATTGATTAATGGAACTTGTGAAAGTCTGTAGCCTGTGGCTGTCCAATTGTCTGTTCTTTCCCTGAATATCAAACATATTAAAAATGTAACCGTATCTCTGTCCAGTGCATCTGGGTACCAGACAGTCAGAATGTACACTGTGCTCATGACGCAGATAAATCACTCATGATGTTAGTGATATTACACAGCAAAATTCTCATATAATTTACAGTACCAACAAAACATTGATCTCTCTTTGGTTAATTAACCCCACATACCGCTGAGGAATAAATAAACACCAGCTTGCAGTTTACTGATTCACTGGGCGTGTTGGATATCATCTATCCAGCTGAATTATGAAAAAATCATATTGTTTAAGCCTTCATTTGTATTCCAATGACAGGATGTACGCTGGCATTATCTGCATTCTGCAGTCCAGTCATGGAGGCTCACGCTCTCTCCAGGAGATTCTATTTGAATAAACATTTCACTGATGTCATCAGTGCCCATATGCCTCTGGACCAACCTCATACCTTCAGTCTGTCTGGCACGATGGCCCGCCAATGCAAATGCTCAAATTGCTATTCTGCTACTGTCGATTAATCTAGGGAAGCCAAACACGCCGATTCCACAGAGAGGGGCGCTTGTTTTGAAAGCGAATTAATCAGGGACTAAGTTAGTTATGTGATTATGTTAGTCCCAGTCCCCAGATGAAGACAGAGGTCAGAAGGTTCTGAACTCCAAAGTCTGGTCCATCATCATAATCAATCTCCTATTAAAATTAAAATCTACTTCTCCCAACATTTGTGGAGCTAGCTCTTTGAACAGCAAGCCTGAACAACAAGCACCTCGTTGACCCCCTAATAAGAATTACCTCCGCCAACGAATTTGGAACAAGGCCTTTTTTTTTCACTCCTGTCTGTCTTTTCTCCAGTAAGATATCTTGCAAATTCTTGGATGAAATTTGCTAGACAGATACAGTAGCTCGGTCCAAGGATTTGTGAAATAGATTTTGATGGTGGCCCACATCTTGGATTATCACTATTAGATGATTATTGGTTTTTAGCCATAACTATTATGCTGTGTTTGCGTGCTGGTGGGGCGATCTATCTGGAGCGTCCAGCTAGGCTGATGAAGAGCACTGCATTCACAAAGTATGTTGTCGGAAAAACAAACTCTTTTTGTATGGTTTTTTGTTTTTCTTTTGTTGATTAGCCAACATCTTCTAGTGTATGGTGTATGTAATTGTATGTCTAGTTCAGATGCAAGGTAAAGTCTACAGACCATGTATGCTGTTAGTCCTGGCTTGTCTATTTCTGTCAGAAATGGATCAAATAGGATCTGCACGTTTTCCTGGGTTGTTCTTACCTATATGGAACAATACAATGTGTGGCTCAGAGTTAAGGTTATCACAAGAAAGCATTTAGGTCAATTTAGTATAATTTTCTGTGATTGACAAGTTATCCTGTTTGATTGCAGCAGTCAGCCATGAGCGAAGGAGGCCTGTAATTGACACAAACAACAAAGCCCCATGTTCACAATAAAGACTAATAAGTTAATTTGGAACAGAGATCCAACTGAATCATAGGGTGAATACACCACAGTGCAAAATGCTGTGTTTGTTGTTTTCAAACACAGCAAACATGATGTACAATTTCTTTTCAGTCAAGTCATTGCTGAAAAGTCTAAAATATTGAGAAATCTTTGTATACTGTGTTGCAAATTATATCGCAATTGCCATATGCAGGAAAATAAATGCATAATTATTTGTCAGTATCATGCAGCCCTACATATTACCCTTTTAAAGACTAATCTTTGAGCACCATTTGAACGGTCCCCTGTGCTGTGTCCTGGTATGTTCAGGTGTCTGAGCCAGATGGAGGAGGACGGGCTGTCTGTGGACGATCTGTTCAGCCAGTGTGTGTTCAGGCAGGATGAGAGGGACATGCTGCTGAGGGCCGTCCGCGCCGTCCAGCCGGACTACCAGCCCAGGTCCGACACCACCACAACACTCTGCAGCTCACCGCTCGTCCAGGACTTCTACGTACAGGTACAGCACCACAGGCCAGCTGTCCACTAAAAATCATTCACCAGCTGCTGGAGTGAACAGCAACAACCTGCATAAAGAAAATCTCATCCTGACAAAGACCCAGTGGGATGGATTTATGTGAAAGTTAGTAAATTAATACTGGCGAGGATTATTCCAGTGTGTGAATTTATTTTATTATCAGGAACCCCATTAGCTGGTCTTTGATGGGTCCAGAGAAAAACATAATTGACCACTTTTTTTCATTATAAATGATATACTGTTGTTTACCAGCACTGAAGTGTTGGTTGGAGTTAATTAAATGGTCTTTATGCTTTAACTGACAGTAATCTAAATTCAGTGGATTGAAGAAGTAAATTGTATGTGCTTTCAGGTTTGAATCTGTGTGTTTACCTTAATCCAGTCATATCTTTTTCTATCCCAAATCCTCGTGTGTTACTTTAAAAGGATAGAACTGGAGCATCTAGCATCCACTCCATTATGTGGTTTTCAAAATGAATTTGCAGCTCGAGAGCAAAGCAAAAGCTCTCCATGGAAGTTAGTTAAGGGAATTTATTTAGAAACCGATAGTGGAGCTTTATGGGAAAAAAAGTGATAATGTATGCCTATAAATAGAGATAAATGAGCTATTTTCGAGGCTGAGCCGTGTGTATGCTGAGTGAGTCAAAGCACCACAGAGCTGAGAAAGCTGTCAGTAGACACCAGCATGACTATGAAAGATGTGATTGTCACCCCTTCACAGGCAGGTAGGCATGGCCTATTTATAGAGTGAGCCAACACTGCTTTCTAACGGTATCTTTCCTCCTCTCCTCTCTTCTCCTCTCCTCTTTCTTTCCACGTCCTCTTCTCTCCTGATGCTCACATGATTCATTTACAACTTTTTTGTGCACCCGGCAGTATTTTTAGTCATAATGCCTGCACCATATTCAGTTTGTTCTTTGTCAGACTGATGTATAATTGGTCTTACTGATCTTATTCTAGGCCTGGGCGTGCAAGTCTAACTGTACCAGTCAGCAGGTCATGTATTTTTATCCTCTAATTCACTTCTGATTCCATTTGTAAGGCTGACTGACTAGTCGGCTAGCTAGCTGACCGACTGCCTTGCAGACTGGTTGGCAGGCTGACTGGCTGAAAGTCTGGCCAAGGGACGGGCCTGCTGGATGATTGAGTAGCAGACTGGCTGGCTGCGTGGTCTCCTGAGGATTTTCAATTACTGTTAGCAGCAGCCACACAACCTAATTAGAATATTGTTTGCTGGTGTGAGTTGGCATTTTGATGAAGTTGTTGCTCGTAGCAAATGCAGTTTGATCCAGTTTCAGCTTGACATCAGGGGTTTTATGGTATTTTCTCATTTAATTATTTTTTAATTTTATGCGTAGCCTATATTGCCTGTTTTATTAAGAATTTGTAACATAGCTTAGCTTACAATAGAAACTGTCATGGAGAAGTTAGATTGTACCATTTAAATTGCTGACTTTCTTGGTCAGACTTTGTAGACCTGCTCAACCTGGGATATAATGAAGGCCACACTAACAAGGTTAGTTTGACCAGGCCGCCTTGAAGAAAATACATTGGCATTGACAGAGCAGGGGAGGACTGGGCAAAACGGGGTG
>OMLF01033016.1:6596-16771 GCA_900302615.1 Holocentrus rufus
CTCCAGGCTGGAGATCCAGAGCCACAGCAGCAGCGCTGCGGCTCCCAGCCGAGCGCAGCCGGGGCCACAAGCTGCCGACACTGGCATGTGGAGGCCCTGGTAGATTTCCAACTGTCCCAGTCACTCAAAAGCCTGTGTAAAGTGTATGATATGTAGGCGACATACTGAGAGATAGCATCACTTGTAAATATACATCGTGATTCACTGTCTTGTTTTCCGTTGATGAAAAGCAAAAATTCATCGTTAAATCATCTTAGTTGAGTATTATATACTTACGTTTTGCGCACGAGTCTGCTGTCCAGTGTACGTTGACAAGTTTAGACAGTCGTATTTTTTGAAATCTGCATGTATGTAATTTTGTTGTATATTTAGTCCTCAAGGAGGACTAAGTGATTAAGGGCCATTGAAAACGCCCTGTAAGACCCAACGGGTCATTTATAAGTATGAATTTGCACTATAGACTTCATGGGTCTGTGCAGATGAACTTTGTATACATATTATGTGTTAATATTAAGTATCTCTGTGGGGATGTGTTATTTATTATAATTTGCTAGTTACAGCAAATGTTGTATATTTATTGTATAAAACAAATAAAACTACCATCTTGTGGTAAATCCTTGTAGTTTGTTTTTCTTGTTTCTGGCTCATTGCCAACACTGCAGAACGTTAATTTGTGAGAATATTGGAGCAATGACGTAGGTTCAAGGCGCAACCATAATAGATGCTTCAATAAAAGTGCAATATTGCCATATACACCTCTGTTAGAGGCGTGGATGGCACATCTGTCGTTACTGCTTTGTGTACAAACCGTGTGGTGTCAGACCTCTGGACTCACGGATGTTGTGGTCAAACGCAACCCCCCTACAGGCTGCACAGAACTTCCTCCGCTCAGATGATTTTAATGCAACTATGGTCTCTGCTGCCCTCCTACGGGCGTTGGTGTAAGTGTCGACATGCCAAAGCTTTCTGTTTTGAAGAACAAGAATGCAAATTTACGTTTTAATAGCTTTTATTAATTAATTATATTTTTTATTCCTTTCGTTATTACACACAAAGAGCTATTGTTTAATTTTACAACATTTCCTCCGTCTTATATTTATTTTGAGACACGTGCAAGGTAAGGTGGACAAATTGCCTCAACTACAAGCAACTTCCTATTTACACATGTTAAATCTTAGTAAATACTATGCCACCAATGACTCATCGAATTTCTCAAGGAGAGTTTGGTCACATCAGTCTGGTGACACTGGAAGAGTCCTCCTGGTTCTACCGGTTCCCCTCACATCGCACAGGAATCTCACTGCCAGACGAGACCAGTAAACCCCGAGATCTTGTCACCATGTCGGTACCTCAAGCGCAAGAGGCAGCATCCTCCATTCAGTTATGCAGGTAGGCTATTAAATAGGCTACGGTGCGTTTGTTAAACGTCTAAGCAACGTTTAGCCCGCATGGTAGGCGACCAGCATGATATTGAAGGATAATCGACAGGAAGAGCGCAGCTACCGGCTTGGCTGCGTGGATGTTTCTCGTAGGACAACCTAGATAATCCGCGTCCGTGTGTCGTTATACAGGCACATTGCTCCGTCTGTCGC
Organism: Holocentrus rufus; assembly: GCA_900302615.1. NCBI lineage: Eukaryota > Metazoa > Chordata > Actinopteri > Holocentriformes > Holocentridae > Holocentrus > Holocentrus rufus. The sequence continues at coordinate 8,189 of OMLF01033016.1, forward strand.
GACATATTCCGCCGGTGGCCGACCAATTCTAACCACTGACAGATAATTAAATAAGGTTTTCACGTTATTCAGATATAGGCTGCCCGGAAGATGCAGACCATATATGTCGCATGTCGTATGTGATGACCTCAGCGATGTAAATAACAGTAGAAGATGCGTTAAAACTACCAAGGACACATTAAGGTCGTTATCTGTATAATTGGAATGAAACTCCACCAAAAGTTTCAATCAGCAGTTGGCTGTGGGCTAGAATAACATACCTCATGTATGTAGGCTATAGTATGGATGGGACTAAATCTCGTTTAATTCCCTTAGGCTAAAAGGCTGCGCTTTAGATATTTTTCCGATAGCCTATATAGTTCAATCAAAAATGATATGCAGAAGAAAGGTTTTGTAACAGTCGAGTGTGTGTTACAGCGCTATTGTCGTATTAGGACTGCCATGTATATGCCTGTGCGGCTCTCAGCAGCATGTTGGCTGTTTCTGCTCATCGAGGGGTGGAGCCACATGACTGTCACAGTTCTGCACTAAGCTGTCTGGTTTGCTTAATCAAATATTGTCCCAGATGAAAACGAGCAGTCGTACATGCATGTGTACCTTGTCACAAAATATCACATGGAATGAACTTAACCACTTAGCCCATACATGCATATGTGGGAAATTAACTTCTTCCCTATGGACTTGCAAGTGCTAAAAGCATAGCTTAGCTTTCAAAGCTCCAAGACTCATTTAAACGTTTTGTAATCTATGCTTTCAAAGGATGCCCATTTTGTCTTGTCAGCACCCTGTAAAGATCCAGTGTAGAAATTTGCTCCACGTTGACCCACATTAGATTCACTTTTTCTTTTGTTTTTTCACCTCTTTTTTGGTTAAGGGATTTCACATTTGAATGTAGGGTGTGTTAGTATCCTTCAGTATGTGGACTATATACTGTACAGAGTGGCTTGGTCGACTTTTAACAGTCTCAAACCTGAGAGAAACGACGTGTCTCCAATACCTTAGTCCTAGTAGGCCTCTGTTGTCTTCAGTTTCATGACGACAGTGAAAACCTGTTGAATCTTTTATCACCCTTTGGCTTGACTGGTGGCACACCCACTAGCATTTGACTAGTCAGTTATCAAATACAGTGAGATCTTAAGCTGCCTTCAGGTGTAGACACAGCTAACAGCATACTTAGCTGTGTTTGATCAGAAGTCTTTTTTTTTTTTTTTTTTTTTTTGGTGGCTCATGTATTTAGGTTCCATATTTTGTGTCAGTGCATTTAAATACCAGTAGATGGAGACTTTACTGTAGTGATCTCAGTACAAATTGCCTCAGTGGAAATGATTGGAGTGGATATTTGTATTTTCCTTAAAGTAACAGGTCTACCACAATTGTGTCCTGGTGGTCAGGAGACGAGTCTGTAGATGTTTGGTTGTGTATGTAATTTGTATGTTGGAGGAGCCAGCTTGTAACACAAAGCTGCTGGTTGTAGTTTCTGGACCAGCTTGGGGATCTGGGTCTTGAAAGTGAATGAAAGTGAATTCAGCAGTTTGACCCAACGTAGTAATGAGATCATTTAGTCCTACCTCACAAAGCATCTAACATATCCTTTTTTGGTCTTTGCTAAGACTATTGATAACATTATCACATTCAGAAAATGAAAGTTTGGCCTGATGGTGGTGCCAGAGGAAAGGTCATCAATGTCAGTATCATAGAGCGGCAGGCACAGGGACAGTCACATCCAGTTTTAGAGCAGCGCTTTAAAACTGGTTAGTGATGGTTAAGTTCAAACATGACTTTGCTAAGGTTAAGGTCAAGGTAAGGATCTAGGCCTGATGCAAAAAAAAAAAAGTCATCATTGTCATTATCATACTTGTTATCAAGCGTAACGTTTTTGAAAGAAATCAAGTGAATTTGCTCAGGTTTCAAAGAGCCAAGAGGTACCTCTTTATCTTTTAATTTGATCCCGGTAGTTCATGAAGAAAGTGACTTTTTCAATTTTTCATCTATTCAACATTTTGCTGTAATATTTTCCTATTTTCATGCTTATTGTGGAATTTTATCTGGGTAGTTTTATTAATTTTTATGCTAAATAAGAATAGTAAATCATTGTAAGATAATTACATCCCAGTGAATGTTAGGAAGGAATTGTGATGAGTTTTTAAAGGGTGTGTTTGGTAGTTTTAAGAAGTCAATCTGTATCAAAGGGTTTTTAGGACATTCAAAATATGTGAACTGTGAGTAAGAAGGCAGATGTGTGGTGAGTAGGGGTTTTAACAGTTGAAAAAAAAATGCATGTTTGAAAGACTTTAAGAAGAGGTTAAGAGTTAGAAACTGCACTAATTAGCAATCTATATCAGCTGTGACCCCCCAGCTTCAATCAGCGGTTGCCATGGTGATGGTAACTGCTGTTTGACTCTTGGCTCAGAGAGTTGATTTTAACTGTGTAATTTTACCTGAGGCACACCTCTCACACTCCTGCTTCTACCTCAAAGACAGTAAGTCCCATTGGCTAAATGGTGATATTGTGAGGAACAGGAGACCCTGCTGAGCACATTGGGAGAAATTTGTGTGTGTAGTGTAAAAAAAAATGTGAGAACTGGAGCAAGTTAGAAAAATGTCTGTTTCCACATCCCTCCTGAATTTTGTGCTCTCAGTTGATATGGGAGTCAGTGGGGTTGTTGGATGGTGCTCCTGTCGCTCTGAGGCTCATGGAGCTGAAAGTGTGAGTCCGTTTGCTTCAGTGGTCATGTGGCTGCGACCAGCACACATGTATCCTTAACCCTAAACCAAGCAATGCCGCTCTCAGAAGACGTTCCAATAGATAAAATACCAATCTCCTAAAAATGGGATGACTTGCAGCATTAAGCAGCTTGGAATGTGGTGCAGGATATTTTCTTGGTGCAGCGAAGAAGAGTGATCTCCAGGAATGGATTTAGCGCTGATACAGTTTTTAAGTAAAGATTTTTGACAATTTGGACGTGGATTTCTTCACCTGTCTTCTGGGATATTCATGGAGGACAAATTTTATGTTTTGAAAACAGTGCTTGAAGTTACACAAGTCACATTAGTTTGTTGGATAGCTCCAAATTTGTCTGACTTTTTCCTTTAAAGTGGGTCTGGCTGAATGGGACTCTCTCTGCTGTCAGAACGGTCCTATTAAAACGGCCAGCAGAGTCCTGCATCAGGGCTAGACTGACGTGCAGACTGACTGGCAAACTGAAAACTGGAGCGACTGCCAGACAAGCCAAGGCTGGGTAACAGACTGGAGGGTAGGCTAGCAGGCTGGCAAAACTGAAGACGAGGCTGACAGACTAACAACAAGCTGGCAGACACAACAGACTGTCAGAACTAGCAAAACAACAACTCGTCCAGCGGACACACAAGTGGCAGCAGGGCTGATTCAGGTCCTGATTGGTGGTGTTGCTGCTGCCACATGCAGACCTGGTAAAACCCCTTGCAATTATGGAGACAGAGAGAGAGAGAGAGAGGGGAAGAGAAACTGCAAAATAAACCAGACACATGCACAGCGGCTAGGACAGGTATTTGAATAAATTTGTTATTGTGAAAATGCTTCTGCAGGGTTGGCATAGTTACCTGAACCTGCCAGTTATTCAACAGGATATGAATGAAAGTGTATTCTAATTAAGAAAAAATATTTTTATATGACAAGTACACATCATAAGAAACCTGTTACCTCTTGCTAGATGTGTCACTTGCTTGGAAATTGTCCTCCCTGCCTGTCAGCTGTGGCATCGTCATAATAACCTCAGTGTGATGATGACAGCTGTTATCAGTCGATGTGGAGCAGTGGGTGTATTGACATCCAGTAAGACCGGTCACAACACTCAAGGCGGGGCCGGCGTTGTCACTGTGTGATGTCACTCAGGACCAAAATCTCAGGGGATGTTGATGCTGTGAACATACAGAGGAGAAGTGGGTAAGAGAGTAAGACTCGGTCAGCCAGAGCGGGAAGATGCAGTGTTTTGGGCTTCGGAGCAGCAGGGCAGGATTTCAAGTGAACAGGACAGCGGTGGCATTGAAACGCCTACAGAGTCAGAAAGTTGGCAGGGATGGATTGGTGGCTGGAGCTCTGCAGGATGGCAATATTCTACTTACCAGGTAGTTCATCTCTGAGACAAGCCCAGACACACACACACACACACACAAGTGGGTTTCAGTGTCAGAACGAGGATGCAATGATGTTAGTGTATTAAAACCTCACTGTTAACATCATGTTTAAGTCTCTCTCTCACTGCTCTGTCTTGGTGCAGTTTTGTCTTTATATGATGTCGCAATTACAAAATTCCCTAAAGCTATGAGTCAGTCTGTATTTAAGGGAAGTGTGTCAGTGATTATATATCACTAATTGTTTTAAACTGGCGTGTGGTTGCTGTGGTTAGACACTTCAATATTGCTGTGACCCTAAAGCAAAACATTTGAGAAGGCCTTATGCACATTTTGTACCTGGGAAAGGCCATAAACTAAGTAAGGATCTTTTCAACATGTGGATTCTCTTGCTTGGAAGCCTCTAAAGTTTTACCACATGTGCTGAAATGACTCACTCATTAGTCAAACTGCAGTGAATTCTAGTCTGCATACTTGCGTGTGTATGTGTGTGTGTGTGTGTGTGTGTGAGTGTGTATGTATGTGTGTTCCTTTTTTATTGTACTCGAGGAAGTAAACAAAATGTGTTTTAACTGGTAAGTCTGGTTTAACACCCACAGTGAATCATTAGATTTCATCTTTGCATGCCAGAAACAGCTGATGTTGGCCTCATGTCCACATACCAGACTGTGATGATGATTTTTAGTAGATACACATGGAGGGGGTGGGGCTAAACAGGAAATACATGACATCAAGGTGCACATTCCTCCTGAGTTTGGAGATAATCATCCAAACTACATGTTTTTGCATCATCAGTGGCACAAATCTACAAAACCAAATCTAGAAAGTAGTATGCATCCTGTAGGGAAACATTGTTCTGTGTGAATGACATGCAAGTATACACACAAGATGTGAAATGTCAGATCATATGTCTGTAACTTAACTCATCAATAATGAACAGATCTATGCTTGTCATGATCTTTCACAGTGGTTTCTCACTAACAGCTCCATTGTCAGCAGTATCTTGATAAATGTTCCCTGCAGTTTCTATGTTGAAGTTAAACTGAACTAAATTTCTGTACATCCATATCCTCTGTCTGCTACAGGATCATGCGCCCAGAAGAATCCAACATTGCGGGCAACATCCATGGTGGCACCATCCTCAGGATGATCGAGGAAGCTGGATGCATCATTGGCACACGACACTGCAACACACAGAATGGGGTGAGAGGCTGCGACTACATTCATCCTTAACCATGAAACTGTAGATTTTAGGAAAAGGAGCACAGGGTTTCTCTCCTGAACTTTTTGATAGACTGTAAAATGTGAACTGTGTGAACACTAATATATTTATCCATTCACTCGAGGAATAAATAACAAATAAACAATAACAAGGGTCTTCCTTGCTGATAAATGAACAAACAGGCTTAAAGGGTAAATCAATACAACAGGGTAGAAAATACTGCTGCTTTGCTGCTTATGGGTTGAAAAATTCAAGTGTGTTGCATCCCGGCCACAGCCCAGTCAGTGATGCAAAAGCAGGTGTTTTCTATCAGCTGTCAAATTGCAGCAGTCTTTTCTGTGTGTGACACACTGCCAGTAGAAGTTGAAATTTCTTGTCTTCGGCCACCCGCCTTGAGTCCCTTAGCGATAGTATTTTATGAAAGCGATCACAAAGAGGCCCCACCTCTTTGTGCTTTAAGTCAGTCCTGCACAATTCACGCCAAATCATTTCCAAGCACACAGAGGAAACATATAGAAAGCGATGCATACAATGAGCTATTTTCCACCACAGTGGGCTCAGTTTTCTACAACCATTATACTATGCTATCACTGTTGATATGAGACAGATATACTGGAGTATATGGGTTTTAAATGAAATGTGAATGGTAAATGCGAACTTTGTTTTTGTAAAGTGTCCTAATAAATTGTCTGCAGTTCACTATAGATCTGAACTGGTTTTCCGCACATAAGCCACCTTTTTTAGAAATGTAAATCCTCCTTTACAGTAGGGATTCTCAACCTGTGGGTCGGGACCTCCCTGTGAGATAATGTTGGGCCGCAACAAGATGATTTATTGGATAGGAAATATTTCAGGTTTCAGGTTTTGAACAATTTTGAACTTCAAGGCTTCATCTGAAAATAAATCAAATTAAACAACCTTAAAACCTGCCTCACATTGCATGGCTACAAATGAATGTAGTTTGCATTCATCATTACCTCACCCAGATTTTCTAGATTGCTGTACCTTTCACCTAATGCCCTAACTTCACCGCGCTGTTCACCTTTACCCTGCTTTTCATTCGAATGCTATTCATGCCACCTTGAATGTTTTGATCATATCAACGGATGCCAGGCTTGTTTGTCACATTTTACGGTCTGTTACTGTAGAGATAAGACAAAAATGATGTTTACACCCACATATACAAACGTTTGATTTATAAAGATCCACGCGAAACTCACATGAACCTGCTCAGCTGTTTTTCCATTGTTAAAATCCTGAAAAAGGTTCATCAAAAAGCAAAACTGTTCATGTTGCAAATGGTAAATCTGACTGCCCAAGACTATGATGGAACAATATAACACATAATATAATATAACAACACATAATTATGATACCAATACTGATATGAACTTTGGTAAGGATTGTAATTCAAACACAGGTGCAAAACAGCTTCAGCTATTCAGACAAAAACTGTCTTAAGACTGTTTAGTCTTTTGTAAACAAAACACCATGATGTTTTGTTACGTTGCTAATTCAGCAGTTGTGCGGTACCTTTATTTATAAAACCATACTGGGAAAGCTTACCCATTTTTATACAGTGTTTATATTACACTAGACTAAAACCTAAGGGGCTGCTTACTCTAAATGAGTTTCAAGCAGTTGTTAGGATGTTGGATGTGGAGGATGACTCTCTTGGAAATTGCTGCTGTGTTTATTGCCGCTGTTTTTCTTTTCTTTTCATAGCTCTTCTCTGTCTCTGCCTAGATTTCTGTCTATGTCTGTCAGGCCTACTTTATGTATGTTTACAACATTAATCTCAAAACAACAAATCTGGGTAAATAAAAGTTAAAGGGGCAAAAAGTATGATTTTTTTTTACTTTTATCCCACAGCCTGAAATTATTATATCTGTGGGGTGTGATAGGTTGATCAGTATCAGTGCCAGAGGCCTGCCAATGCTGCTGCAATTCTGCTGGTCATCAATAGAAATCATAGATTACTTGTTGCCACTTTAATAAAGACATTTAGATATTATCTGTTTGATCACATGGCATCTTGGATTTGAATATTTCACTCAATATAAGTGTGATGTAGCTTCAGATACCAACAGATACAGAATATGTCTGTGACATTGTCGTACAAGATGGCCCCCTCTCTCCCCCCCAATCGGGAAGCAAGGGGTTAAGTAATTCATACTGCAATATCTGTGTGGTTGTGAAAGGTTGCTCAGCTGTGCCATCTCTCCCACTCTTGCCTCCAGGACCGCTGTGTGGCTGCACTGGTTCGGGTGGAGAAGACAGAGTTCTTGTCTCCCATGTTCATCGGCGAGGTCGCCCATGTCAGCGCTGAGATCACTTACACCTCCAAGCATTCTGTGGAGGTGCAGGTCAAAGTCATGGCAGAGAACTTACTCACAGGTAGCCGCACTGAGTGAATACACTGACAGTTTGAACATTATGAATATTTTGATTACAGCTGACATTTGTACATTGATACCCAGTAAAAATATAGTGTTTTCTTTGGTGTTATGAAGGAAATGTTTATGCAATAGTGCTCATAGTGCTGACTCAAAATCAGCCTTAATGAGAGGGATGAATGCACTTACTTATGAATTCTCATAAGTAAGTGACATCATTTTAAATTATGAGTGAGTTGTTTTTCATTTCACCTGGTGCTCTACCTGCACCACAGTGTTCACCTTTAGCCTAGTTCTGATGGCTATCAATAGAAATGAGATATTCATGTAAACAGGCAGTCCCAGACGCACACACCCATGCAGGCATGCATACACAGAAACACATACACAAACACATACACATACAATCACAGACACTGCCCAAAAAGAGATGCTCTGATTATAAGCCGCCAACCCCAACATACTCCATTAATACTTATTTATCAACAGATCAGTGACCCTTTGGAGTCATTATTATATTCAAATATAACCTGTGTTTTAATTTGGGTTGGGTTTAACTATACAGAATTTAGAAAACATTTCTTAAATGTATAATGCCTTTTATTTCTTAATTTGTCAGGATTCACTATAATCCACAAAACTTAAAACACAAATTGGCTGGAACACAGATCTTATGATTATTAAGAGGCACTTTAAGGGTTAATTCCTAAGAAACTGTGCATCCATGCTTTAAATGAATCACTCAGACTTTATCAGTTAACATCTCTGACACATTGGCTTTCCAGTATGTAGTGCTGTTGTCATTTTGTCCAGTTCCCAAATCAGGTTACCTACAATTCATTTATATGTACTCTT
>OMLF01033016.1:16791-36124 GCA_900302615.1 Holocentrus rufus
TGTACTATTATTTGCTTTTAATTTTGTTATTAACTGCTTTGTTTGAGAAGCTGTTTATTTTTCACTAAGCTTCATATCTCATTTTCAATCTTGTCATTGTGCCTGGAGGAGAATGAATGACCTCATTGTGTTATATTGCTGTTTGATCAGTAGAGGGCAGCACACAACAAGAAACCCAAATCTTTGAAGCCGCTCTCAAAAATAATCAAACAGCATGAGTTGATGCCTTACATGCTTTGATGGGAGAATGCAAACTAAGAGCCACATTAGTTTGCAATTTTATTATGTTTGCAAAATGTATCTTATAATTATTCTTCATTATTTAGACTTGTACACATTTTTTATGCACTATCTTTGGCTTTTGAACATACAAAGACATGCAAACAAATAGATGCAGGCACACACACATACACAATTATACAATCATACATGCATGCAGACACACACACCCACACACACAATTACACAATCATACATGCATGCAGGCACACAAACACTCCTCAATGTCCCTCAGATAAAGACAGAGGGAACATCACATCAGGCTGACCTAGTGTTATCGCTGAACCCTCAAATGCCACCGGCGACAGCGATGCACAGAAAGCCTGCGACAGACAAACCTCCTGTGTCTCTTCTGCATGTTTAACGTAACTACCTGAATTCTTCAAGGGGAGTAAACACACAAGTATATATACACACATTATATACACACATACATATGCATGTATATATAGAGAGACACATGCTAAATCCAAACATATCTGGGTCAGTATAGGGACATTAATTTTCATGAATGATTTTTACTGGTGTATGTGCAGGAGGGAAAGCCTCAATGGTCTGTATCATCATGCATGTTTCTGTAAAACTGACTGGTGGTCAGTCAGAAGGAGGCATCAGAACATCCTGTCTATCCTCCATCCGAAGAGATGAAAGAGCAGAGGCAGAATGAGGGAGACCGCGAGAAAGCGGGTGAGAGACAGACAGGAGGAGGAAAAGGGCAGACAGACATATCGATGGGCACAGGCATGGCTGAGAGAATGAAAGAGGAAGAGAGAGTGAGAGTAAGAAGGAGAGAGAAAGAAAGAGGAGGGAAAGGAGGTGTGAGAAACAAAAGAGGTATCCCCTAGGCAGCCGTTGCCCTAGCAACAGGCTTGTACTGGTTGGTTGGCTGGTTGCTGGGCTGGAAGCAGGTTGACGGAGGCGGAGGCAGAGATATGAGATGACAGGTGGAGAGCAGCATCCGTACAGGCAGTGCCATGGACAGCCTGCTGCATGGGGTCCTTCCTGACAGGAGAGGGTAACTAAATCAGTCAGATCAGGAAGAGAGCTGAGTAGCGGCGGGACGCTCCGCTCAGCTCACAGCTCGGTTGGATGCACATTACGAGGTTCATGATTCAGTGCAGCCGTAACATTTTTAACCACGTTTAAAAGGAACCACTTCTGACTGCACGGAATTCCGAGTTTATTCCTGAGGCATAAATTGGGCATAAAACAATCTTTATAACAATGTCAGTTGTGTAAACACGCAGAAACTGGCCAAAAAAGTGTTTTTAAAAATGTAAATGATTTCTCAGTTTATGATTCCTTAAACAAGCAAATCCTGTCATATTTTATTGTAAAGATCAGATATTTGCACTTTATTTCATTGAGGAACACATTAGCATGTATTAATAATTTTAGTATTTTAGCATATATTTTTGTCATATGCAAGGCAAACACTGGGTTGACAAACAAATAACAAATAAGAAGAAACGTAGTGGTGGATTATATGATAAACCATTTCTCAGATCTACTTTTCTTGATCACATTTTTGTATCACAAGATTTGCTGCCAAATTTTGTTACGCAACTAGTGTCACTAAGAATAAGTTGTTTCAGCACCCTTTGTAGGTACACAACTGTGCATGTTCAAGTCTCTGATAAATCTTAACTTCGTTTCATTTATCATTCCAAGTTTTCTGCACAGATGCTCGTCCTAAAATAACACAAGGAATAGTTACAAAAGAGCCTGCATATTGGCAAATGCCATCACTCTGATTTACAGTCAAGTTTTAGCCTGACAAGAAGAACTGAGCACAGCACACATCAACCTGTAATCTTCCCATGAATATCTACGAGAAAAGCAGTAGGCTGTAAAGACTCTTGCCGGTCCATTAGGTCATAGCTATAGAAGAATGGAGGTTATTTATGTGTATATGGGTGTATGCTTCTGTATGTATGTGCATGTACTGAAATAGTTGTTCCATGCATATAAGCATATAAGCCAAGTCTGCTTTATAGACTTGGCTTGGGAATGACACCTGTCTCCAGTCTTTCTGCATCAGTATTTATTCATATTTATGTGGCACTGTGCACATAAATCTGTCCATGGTTAGGTTTTAGATTTGCGGATTTGTGTGTGCGTTCATGCATATGCCAATACCAGTGAAAAAGAGGAGAAGTTGAATGCATGTGTATGTCTATGTGTGTTCTGTGCATTTATATAGCCGCTTATGTGGATTACCATGTAAAACACATGTGTGTCCGTATGAGCATGCGTGTGTGCATGTGTATGCATCATGCATACACACGTGTGTGTTTCATGTGCATGTGTGGGTGCATGTGTGTCCACTTTATGTATATGTAGGTGTGTGCATGTGTACTGTATGTCTGTGTGTGTGCGCATGCCTATGTGTGTGTGTGCGCACGCGTGTGCTTTGTCAGTGTTTGGCCCTTTAAAGGTTCCTGCGGGGCCGAAGGGGAAGAGAAGATAACGGGAGCAGACATTATTTGCTTCTGTCATGTCGGTTTAGTGTCAGGCCTCACACACTGTGGCCCAGTCAGACACGGACGCCAAGTGGATGTACCTGCACACATGCTTCAACACAGTGCACGCACCTGACACATATTGAAACACACACACACACACACACACACACACACACACAAACTGACACACACACAAAACAGTCCTGCACACATTTCCAAGCTCCACACATGGATGAGTAGATAGAAATTTGCATGCATACTGAGCCTGATATGTAGGTTGACATGCTATAAATGGAAAAAAGTAATGCAAACACCTACTCAATCAAACACACAAACACACAGACACACACGCACACACATAACACACACCTCTCCACTTCCTGAAAAAAAAAAATTCTCAGCACTTAAACTGTGGCAGTACTGGCAGGGTTTTACCGATGATGCACATTCCTAGATCTTTTCCCAGGCAAACACTTGATGGATGGATTGGACAGGACTGCAGGAGAGGCCAGATTGGAATTTGGCTGTGTGTGTGTGTGCGTATGTGTATTTGACTGTGGGCCTGTGTTTGTGTGTGTGGTGTGGTTCTGTTTATATTTTTATGTACCTCTGCGTTGGGAGGTCTGTGTGCGTGCAGCCATGCATGTTTTTGCAGCATTTTGTTTGTGTGCATGTGTGCACGCATATGTGTGTGTGTGTGTGTGTGCATGTGACTTTATCTATGTTTGGTGTGCCAGCATGTGTATCGATCTCTGTGCATGCATCTTTGTCTTTATGCATTCATGTTTATGCTTATTTATTCATGCCTGTGCTAGCATGCATATGTGTGAATGTCTGTGTGTGTGTGCGCGCCCATGCGTAAGTGCGCGCGCATGTGTGTGTGTGTGTGTTGGGGGAGGAGGCAAGCATCCAGGTTCCACAGTCAGTCAGGCAGCATCTCGTCAGGCAGGCCTCAGTCACGGCCCCCCAGGGGAAGGCTGCCTACTGTGGGCACGAGCCGTGATGATTGTCCCTGCCAGGCGGATTGCACATGCGCGCGCACAAACACACACATACATGCACACTTACTTATACAAATGCACATACACATAAAGACACAGAATCATATATGCACATACATAAAAACATACACATACATAGGCACACATTCATATCTGGACATGCACACACATAGATACACACATGCATATACACACAAGCACATGCACACACAGTTCCAATTATGCACTCTGACACACACAAAAAGGCACAGATACATATTACATAGTTGCATGCACACAGACACACACATATATACACACAAACAGGCTTTCACACACAAACATTGAGAGGCGTACACACAAAGACCCGCAGATGTCAAATACACACATACAACATACACACATGTATGGGTACACACATATTTATGCACACCCACACATGGACACACACACAATTAAGCACACATAGATGAACCCAAGCACACACACACTGATGAACATAAAGTGTATATGATACAGACACACACACACACTCATGCACACACACACGCACGCACGCACGCACACGCACACACACACACGCACAATTACTACAGAGGAAATAATTATTTTATTGCATGCACACTCAGGGACACATTTACATAAACACAGCTTACAGAGATTGTGGCTCACACACACATGCACGCTCATGCACGCATGCATGCACAGAGCTGAGAGCAATGCATTGTGGGCGAGGCTTAAAATAAGCATGACAGTTCCTGCCATGATCCTGGTGGGTCACACAACCTCGTACATACTGCAGCTGGGAAACAGAATCTGAACATTTAGGTGAACACACACAGGCACACACAATCATGTCAAGTGAATAGTCGTAGGCTTGGTTTATGCTCAGTGTTAAAGGAACAGTTCACTGAAAATACAAAAAAGATATTTTTCCACTCACCCCTAGTCTAAGTCTAATCTATCCATAAAGATAGTGTCTGTGTGATTTGGCACAGTTTCCAGTCTGTTTTTCTTTACTCCAATACAATGGGGATGGATAGATAGTCATTCGTTTATTCATTTTTTGAGCTCAAACTGTCAAAAATTATGAGAAAAATAGCTTTATCTCCATAACAATGAAACTGATACCCAACACAATCTACAGAAAAGTTTAATTGGGAACTATTTATTTGCTGAAAACACTGGCTAACTGTATTTGATGGCGGATTGATACATTTTGTTGGCAGACTGAAATTGCGCAGAAACTGGATGGATAGCTTACACCAGGAGTAAATGATCCCAACTTATATTTTGCAGATTGTGCTCAAACAAATTCATATACAACGTGCTCTCCTTTATTGTTAAACAGTATCACCCAAAGCATCTCCTGAAGACGTAAACCAGAGAACTCATGACACATGATGTCATCAAGACATAAAAGCTGTATAAACTAAGCCCGTTTTTGTTATTAAAATATAAAGCATAAGGCTGCCTCACAGAGAATGAATTGAAGGAAATGAAAAATGGTTACAGGACTTTTAGAGCACCCAAAGGGATTTACAAAGTCTATATGGAGGGTATCAGTTTCCGTATCAAGACAGATAACACTACTACAGAATGTAGCTCATTTAAGTATAACACACAAAAAAAGATTCCATGTTTATACCAAATCAGTCTCCAATCCATCATCTGTGGAGCAGCTCCAGATTTTACAGCTGGAAGACGTCACAGGTTGGAGTGCAACTTCTGGCTTTTGTTTGACAAGAGAGCTGTTCATGTTCACAATATTGAATGGACTGTCCCATACAGATGAAATATATCATAAGTATAAAGCGAGTGGTATTCCTTTTCAATTCAAATTCTCCATCCCAGTACACTACTTTCTGGCATGACTTCATCTGTTTCTATTAGGCCGTAACGTCCCCCCTGTGGGACTGTAGTTAAAAGTAATGGAGCCTTGGCTCAGAGCAATGGAAAATCTGTGGTTTTGATCATGGGATCAAGCAGTAAGAACGATCCCCGCTGCACTGTCTGTGAGCCTGGAACACATTGTTCAGGAAGGAGCAAGGAAAACAAGGTCTTTTTTTCAGCTTGGAAGAGAGTGAAGGCTAGCAGGAGAAAGACAAAGAGGGATAGGGGTAAATTAGTGAAAGAGAATGTGAGGTCGGAAAGAAAAGTGAGAGTAATAAATCAAGTAAAAGCACTGGAAGGGAAAGGATGAACAGATTAGAGTGAGCTGGAGGGAAAGGGAGAGAGATTGTCAGATAAAGGGAAAGCAAACAAGATAAAAAAGGGATATCTTGAGATTGTTGTGCTCACTGGGACTCAGGACTGTTCAAAGTCTTTGGGGACAGAAAATGTCCTTCAGGGAGTTCCAAAAACAGGAATGAAATAATGATTGATGTCTTAAATGAAAAATGAATGGAAATGAAGGGGAGGGGGACAGGGATGACAAGATGTGAGGGAGGAGAGATGCGTCCCCTAGTCCCTGATGTCAAGATGGACGCCTGCTTTGAAAACTAATGAGAAAAGTGCATCAGTCCATTTTATGGTATATCGTTGTGCCAATAACGCACCAACTGGTGCGTTATTGTGGAAATTCGAGAGAGTGGAATTTTGTGGCTTGCATTCAGAGCCAAAATCTTCTTTACAAGTTAATTGCTGCTTCCTGATGGAAAACATTTATGCTAGGTGTTAGCTCATAAGCTAATGCTGCACTCAGGTCAGATGGTTACTTATAAGTGCCGCCTTCCGATTTATAATTCATGTCAGTCATGTCAAATTCATGCCAACATCCAGCTAGTAATTTAAACTAGAAATATTGGATTTTTCTGAAACCTTTGATATATCCTAGGCTCTTAATTATGCCTAACTGTCTGAAAAATGGGATCTCCATTACAGGTAAATAAATCCCAATTTAACACTGCCTTTATGATGCATGCTTTTTTTTAACCACAAACCGGCTCTACCTGTTGTAAAACGCAACATAGATTTTATTAAATTCCCAATTTAATAATTGCTGGTAGTTTTTGCAGAAGACTTGAAGAATTGTAATGTTAGTTTTTTATAAGATTTTATTAATTTTCACTAAAAATACACCGAAGGCATAGAACGAGAAATAAAAGGACAATTAGCTTACTTTGCTTTCTTTTTCAACTTTCCAGCTGGCTTGAACCCTTGCTTGGGGTAATGGGAATCTTTCCTACCTTGACTTTTCTTCTCATATGACATGAACGAGGCATAAGTCAACCCTGTATTTCATGGGGAATTGTATCAGGGGGCACATAGAATAAACCAACACAGAATGAAACTGTAACTGTTTTCCATGCAATGATCTAATTTTTCTAGTTATGATTATGCAATGCTATCATAATTAATGTGAGAATGATATATTGGGTTAAATATTCTACATGCAGGGGCTTTAAGATGCATGTTGTGGCTGTTTTCCTGCCTCTCATCTTCCTCTTGTTGATAGTGTTGATAATATTGCAGGCATAACTGAAGCAATATGTGGCACAGTTTGAGCAGACGACAGGATCAAACGTTGACAATGCATCGACTGCATGCACAGGGATTTGAAATTCAAAGCCAGTTCCCTGGTTCCCTGACTGGTCTCTGGTCAGAAAGGTCACCAGTCACTGGGAATGGCTTTTACTCACCACCCTCTGTCCCCCCTGCTCTCTCTCTCTCTCTCTCTCTCTTTCACTCCTCCTCTTCCTCCCTCCATCCGTACCTCCTCACCCACCATACAGTTCACTAAAAAGGTCCAGCAGGAGCTAATAATAGACTGGAGTCACTCTGTCTTGATAGAGTCAAGGATATGTAAATATACCTCCGCTTCTCCTGTAGGCAACTTCCTGGATGCTGGCAAGGGCAGGAGCCAATGAAAGAGAGAGAGAGAGAGGCGCGGTTGGCATGGCAACGTGGCCCGGCTGTCTGTGCGGCTTTAACTCGGGTGTAAAATGCAAATGCTATTCCCCAAGAGCAGCCTGCCATAAGCCACTGCTCCCACTCTCACTGTTAGCTCCACATTTCCTCCTTGTGTGCACAAAGTCTCTTGTGTGCATTGTTGTATTCTGTAACACTTACATCACCCGAGTTCATTTTGGTCACTTTATTTGGCCATTAGCAGTAGTTATTCTCATGGCTTGGGGAATAATATGAATAATGTACATTGCTACAGTGTGCATAATGCCACAATTTCCCATTTTCTTTGCTATATTTTTATTTTGGTGTCATTATGTACACGTTGATGCAATGCACATCTATGCAGAATGTGTCACAGACATCTAAAAATAACTGAAATGCAGTGTCTGAAAAATTCAGTTTCTTGCCATCAGGCTGAAAAAAAAATTTACTTTCCTCTTTTAAAATTAGATAAATTAATTTACATAAGAAACATCATCCTGTTAAGAAACAGATCACCTCAGTAAGTTCATCAGACGGTGCAGCGACAAGTAACAGACTTGATAGCGCTCTAACACGCTGATTTTATTTCAACCTGTTGGCCATGTGCTCTCTTTCTTCTGTGCCTTCCTTGTGTGCCATAACAACACAACCTCAAAATAGCCCCGCTCTCTCAGTTAGCAAATTAAGTGAAAAAGTGTAGGCAGAATAGAACAGATATCACTATGACAACCTCCACGCCTGATTGCTATGAGATGAGATTTCCAGGGAGTTTTGTCTCCAGATCTGCTGGCACTTAACTTTCTGCAGGAAGGCAAAGCTAAGGCATGCTAAGCTCCAGCCAGTGAAATGTTTAATGACACGGAAAAACGTGGAAACATCAAGCTCTGCATTTATGCACAAAGATGAAACATGTATGCATATAAGTTTAGTATAACACCCTTTATGTTCTAATTAGCAGTCAGACCTCCTCTTAATTAAGACATTGATAACAAAATTGTAGTTGTTTGTTATGTTGCACATTTGTTCATTTATTTATTTATTTTATAGACCAAGTGGTTTCAGTGAGATTCAAGTAAAAGCTGTAAGTAAAAACCAGTGAGATTTTTTAAATTGATTAGCCATTTAAAATTTGTCCAAATGGTCATAAACATATAGGTTAATATGGTATATAGGATTGTGTACATCTTAGACTAGATTTCCAGGGATATATGACTAAAACAACTGGACTTGTCTGGTACATATTTGTGATATGTAGGAATGTATTTACTGTGTGGTAAAAATAGGTCATACATAGCTTAAATTAGGTGGCACTCAGCCCACATGTTCAATTTTCACCCAAAGTGAATAATTTCTTCCATGCCCCATTGCTAACTTGTTTCACACAAGGAGATGCATTTTCATGACTGCTACTGAAATGGGACATGATATGTGTCTGTTCAAATTCTAGTCACTTTTGCAACACCACATGGATTATTGCAACACCACATGGCATTTGTTCAGTGGACATCAGGGATGCTCTTCTACCATTATACCAAGTTTTGAAAAAATAGGCTGGCTGATTCTGTCTAGACTGGAATGAGCTCTCCAGTGTCCCAAAGTTATTTGATGGGGCCAGTAATCAAGGATTCGGTCTTTTTGCATGTTTTCTGAGTTGCACAGAGTTAACATGAAGTTACAGCGAACATGCTTCGACGAAATACGGCAACATAAAACATAATAACCTCCTTCACTTCTGTCAGCGAAGAGAAAACTGGGCTAGAGACAAAACTGAAATGACATACAGTGCTAATTAGCTGAGCTAGCAGATCAGATCAGAAATCCAACAGAGCAATAAAGTCATGAGGAAACTTGATGCCAGATACTGCATTAAGAATATTATTTGTCATTTGCTTTTCTGTCTTGAGAACAAAATGTTTACTGGTTATTGAAGAGGTGTATACACATGGCCAACCTTATCAGCAGTTATAATATGGCCATATGGTAATTTTATTTTATGGTGCAGTAAAAATCTTACTCAATGCATGCTGGCAGGATTGGATGTTAAAAGTCAAATTGAGATGACAAGTGAAACGGTAGTCATGGATTTTCCAGTCGAAATCTCCTACATCCCCGCCTACATTTTAAAAGGCTGCATCAAATCTATCATTGTTAGTCAAAGCCACTTGAATGTTCACAGAAGCCAGCACCTATTGCATAATGTGTGTTTGAGTAAACAGTGCCAAAAGACTAAATGTCGTAACACAGATTTTTGTAGAGAGAATATGACAGTGAATCACTATTGCATTTATTCCACTTTGTAATCAGCGGATCAGAGTACTGAAAATTCAGGATTTGGTTGTTATTTGAACCTTGTAGAGACAGATGTAGCAAGTTTAATAAATGTTAGATTATGTTTTCAATGGGATATGGATGTTTTTCAAACATTGTGAACAAATTCTGCACTTGTTTTCTGTTCCTTTGTTTATGAAGAAAAGCTGATCTTCAGTCAGGGCCAATAAATGTGTTGGCTTGCTCGCGTACACCACTAAAATTTATTAAGGATTTATCTAAGTGACTGTTGTTTTGGCAGTGTGTTTTAAAATGTTTTTCGCCTGCTGTTTTTTCTAGAGACATAGAAATCAGAAACTTAAGCTTTTTGGTTTGCAATCACAGAACCATTAGGAATTAGCCTTTTGTTACAAAAAGAATACGAACAATCTATCAGTTTTTGGATGAATCAATATTATAAAAAGCTCTGGGCAACATTTCCTTTTCTGTATGATTGCAGGAACCAAGAAGTTG
Source organism: Holocentrus rufus (assembly GCA_900302615.1). Taxonomy (NCBI): domain Eukaryota; kingdom Metazoa; phylum Chordata; class Actinopteri; order Holocentriformes; family Holocentridae; genus Holocentrus; species Holocentrus rufus. The sequence continues at coordinate 27,188 of OMLF01033016.1, forward strand.
ACCAACAAGGCAGCCTTGTGGTACGTCCCCTTCTCTCTGCAGAATGTTGACAAGATCATGGCGGTGCCGCCGATAAAGGTACATGGAGGAACTTGGTTATGTCTTGAATATCAATGTGATCAAATGTGTTTAAGTGCATGTAAACATGTGGACTGATTTCTGATTGTATACTGTCTGTGTTTTTGTGCATGTGTGTCCTGGTGATAGTACGCCAGTCCAGAACAAGAGGAAGAGGGGAGGAAGCGTTATGACGCCCAGAAGATGGAGAGACTGGAGACCAAAGAGAAAATGGAAGAAGTGTTGCCACCTGTGCCCAACCCAGGTACCCATAACCTCCTGCTTTCATGACCCCAACTTCAATCTACATGTGCTGTTCAAAACAGAGGCAAAGACACAAAGCACACAGACGTACAATATTTTCAGCCCCACATGAACTGAAAGACATTATGGGCTGAAATCTTTTCACTCATTCTTTAACTGAGAATTCTTTATTCTGTGATTTAACCTGCAAATACTATCAAATAACACCTACACTGTTTGAGTACGGAGGCAGTGTGCAGACTTGTCAGAGCCAGAATCAATATCCCTCTATTCACACTACAATGAATGTACAGGAATTTGACTTAGTGCATTTGTTGCAGGGGCATATTGACAATCAGTGCAGTAACATAACTAAGCAGACACGATACAGGACCTTGCATTCGGTGCCAGTGACAATATATAGCAATAAATGGAACATATTTTTCCGTTGCTGAATCGCTTATAACTGAGCTGCCATAACAAACTGCAGCATGTCCCTTTGCAAGTGATAAATTAAACCTTATCTGTATCTGGTAATTGTTTATTATGGCTGTTTTATGGGGTGTCTGGTTTGGAAGTTCAGATGAATTTGTTTTTACAGTTGTAAGGTTAATACTCGCGCAGTGTAATGGTGGCTCAACTTGCTGCAGAGCACAGACCACCAACAGGTACACTGACTTGCTCATGTCACTTTATTACACTGACGTTGGCTGGGCAGTGTACAGAAACATGTAGTTTGTACCTGTATTGGCATATTACTTCAATGTCTGTTTTTCAATGCCAAATGTGTGTCTGTGTGTGCATTTGAATTGCAGAACGGCACTCAGTTGGTTTCAGCCAGTCCAGCCTGATCCATCTGGTGGGCCCCTCAGACTGCACACTACATGACTTCATTCATGGAGGTGAGTCTAACAGCTTCTTATTCATTCCTGGATTTTTGGATGGTCTGACGGTCAGAGAAACTGTCTTAAGGCCGGAAAGCCACAGAGTCAATTGCCATGACAGCCAGAGTCCGGTTCATAGTCCCTGTCAAAGTGCGCCTCTGAACGACCCTGAGCACTTAAAATGGTACCCAGTGACCAAGATGGTCAAATATAACAAGGGACTGTTCATGTTTTTTCGTGGATCACCCGACCAGGTCCGGTTGAGAATATTGAATGTCCCTGAGTCTGTCTGTCTGTCGCTGACACCCGTTGATAAAACACGCAAGTGTTAAAAAACAAGTAGAGATTCAGGCAGTTGTATTTGGCTAGCTCACTGAACACAAAAGAGGTAAATTGTAATTCCATCTAGTTTATCATTTGATGGGCATGTTTGCTTTTATATGCAGTTGTGTGGGGGATGTATTCAGTTATGAATGACAGAATATACAACTTATTTAGCAACAGTATTTAAGCTCGCTAGTTAGCCAAGCCAAACAAACAGCGATACTACAGTTCAAATCAACAATTAACAGCTCGACTATTCCTTGAGTCTTATGTTGAACTGTTACACTGTTAATTTTAAACACTTTTCTCTACATAATGAGAAAGGCAGAGTATCTAGTTGCAGTAAAATGTTGGACTTAAGTGATGGCTTTGTCTACAGCTGCTTCAGATCCTCCACAGTGGCTGAACCTGCTTTATTACGCCTTAAAATGCAAATATGCAAAGTAAGACATACTTTGAATTTTACCCTTGTTGCAATATAGAGCAGTACATTTGAATTATATTATAATTTGGTATTCCTATGGTCCCAAGTCAATGTAAAATCAAATTCCTTGACTGGTTCAGATGTTATTTTAAGTTCAAAATATGCAGCCAAAACCACAACGTATGGCTGATCCAGTGCTAACAGCCACTGACAAGCCGTTCCAGAGCGATGCGTTTCTAGGCCGGCCTCTCAGCCACTTAGTCTCCAATACTCACCCCACTTCTCTGTCGCTCTCATTGATGGAAAACAGGGAGCTCATGAACGACATCAGGCGAGCTTATTGTTATTCTAGGCATGGACAGATGTACATGGACCATGCCTGACCCCGTCTAGCATGGAGACCCTGCAGAGGAGAGGATGAAAGAGAAAGCCTCTACAGCAGAGAATGTATAGAAGGTACTGGAACAGAACAAGGAGAGAGGGAACTGCGGGAGAGAGAAAGAGAGAGATCAAGAGAGAGCACTGGGAGGTTAAGAAAGAAGGCCAAGACACACTAAGAATAAAGATCTAACTGTGCCAAAGGGAAACATACCTGCGATCTATGATAAGCAATTGAACAACCATGTCTGAAACTCTTAAAATCAGATAGACTCAAATAGTTATACACACACACACAAACGCAAAGCACAAGGACAAGGACATGCATACATACACGTATACATGCACTTATCAACATCTTCACTGCCTATTCTATGGGGCCTTTCTTATGAATCATTGACCAGGTTCCTCCAAGTTTTACAGCCTTTAGCATCAAGCTCCAGACTGGACGCTGGTGCAGTAATGTGCTGTGTCAGTATAGAGGCTTTGAAGAAATACTGCTGAATTAAATCAGAGGGTTGTGTCCTTGAACGAGAGTTTTATGGTTTCTGGGATTTGTGTTGTTCTAACTGAACGGGCTGAGCAAAGGGAACACAAAAAATGGTCCAAAATTTTTCAGGTTCTGAGTGTGTTTGTGTGCTCGGGGTTGTAATAACTGCCCGTGTTTTCTGTGCTTATTTGTGTTTGTGTGCATATGTTTGCCTGTTCGCCGCTTCGGTTGTTTTAGTTCTGCACTAATTTGCATCGGCGGCACTCTCTTCTATTGTAAATATGGTTTTAATGGAAAATGAAAATAGAAGGGCAAGGACGAAGGGGCAGATGGAGAGCTCCAATGAGAAAAGGAGACCAGCAGGTCATTGTCCCAGGAAATTTGTGGTTCTGATGCTGCTTGTGATTCTGTATTAGGCTGACAAATAAGGTAAATTGTAAAAGTAAATTGACAAGTAAATTGTCCCTTCCATGACTCGTCTTTTGATCCAGGAAAAATGTCTGTGTAGGTCGTCTATATAAATAAAAACTGAAATAGAATGATAGACCAAATTGTCTGGAAGCCATTATTTGGTGACTTTTGAGATAATGATTATTATTATTTTATTATGATCACTATTATGAGTGGTAGTAGTGAGGGCGGTAAGGGAGGCAGCAACAAGTCAATAGCGAGCATGATGCCCTCCATGAGTGCTGTAAGTTGCCCTGGGTGAAATCATTTGCTGTTGTTGTTGTTTCCAAGACATTGCTGCTTGTAGTTTGGGGATTTTTTGGCCTGTTGGTGGCACTGTGGTGGACCAATCAGTTTCATTTTGTGGATACCGGATATCAATGTAAAAACGCATCATTCCCCAAAGGTTCATCAAATTTGGCTCAACAATGTCTGAGATATTGAGTGTGAAGCTGGGGCTCTGTTGGCCTGGTGGTGGCGCTGTAGAGGACCAATTAGGTTTCTATTCAAAATGCCGGACCCCAGCGTCAAAATCTATCCTTCCACCAAATTTCGTCCCAAACAGACCCGCAGAGGCTCAGAAATTTCATGTGACACACAGGTGGAGCCAAATCCATAGTCCCTTCTCTGATCGTCTGTCGTGGAGGATAATAAGACAATAAAACAAGATGACAAACAAGAGAAACAATCAGTGTCTTTGAGTCTGTTCCAGTTTCCCGACTCGTATGAAATGGTTTTGTCTCGTTTCCAAATAATACACAAGTGAAGCAACACCATAACGTATATAACAGGAGCCATCTTGGCAGAGAGGCAATGAAAACGCTGGCCTTTATCAGTACAAGACAGATGCTTTTTATCAGTGGAGCTACATTGTTTCTGGCAGGTTGTTCCTGCATCACACTGCCATTTTTATTGGGGTCAGCCATGTAAAGAAGGCTTCAGAGAGACACCAGATAGTGAGGAATGTTGACTGGGAGTGAAAACGAGATGGATGCAGGGAGAAGGGCAGGATGGCAGGAATATGGAGGGAGGGAGCGGGGTGGGACAGATAAGTGTCAGATGTGTAATGGCTGACTTTTTAATTTGGAGAGCCCGCTGAGAAATCTGTCCAATTAAAAATCAAATGGGGAACAAGCGTGCAGGTCATTTAGAATGCAGTTTGTGGGCCCCCTCCAATCTCCCCACCCCTTCTGCACACACACGCACGCATGCACGCACACACACACACACACACACACACATACACGCACATCCATCTCTGTACATGCCGACACTCATTAAGCAATGTTCCATGTTGTTGGCTGCTGCTGCTTTCACTACTCTTGTTTTGTTTACATAACCTAGTCAGGTCAGGCAACCTCCCTCTCCCCCTCTTTCTCTCTCTGCCTCTCTCTCTTCCTCCCTTTCTCTCTTTCTTCTTCACTCCCTACCCTTCTCTCTCTCCTCTATACTCTCATGGCAGAGAAGCAACCAGCTCTCCCACATCTTCATGACAGTGCCAGGTCATTAAATTACTGTATGTTTCCCAGTTGTTGTGTGGAAAAGTGATTTATGTAGCTTGAGCCTAAGGATGTATAAAGAACAAAGCCTTAAAAGGCTGTGGATTCAGACATGTTATTTATTCTGTTTTCTCATGATAACAAGTTAGTTTTTGTTGTTTCTCTCAAGAGCTTGAGCTATTTACGTCACAATCACAGCAAAACAAAATGCTGTTTTCCCGAGATAACGGGGTAATTTTTCTCAAGATCTCGACATACCAAAACTTGTTAGCCCGAGATAATGACATCATCGAAATCTCACAAAGACAAAATGGTTTTCTGAGATGACTAATGAAATGTGCAGGTAAGATTTGTCACATTTGACATAACAGAGTGACTGAAGGAAGCCCTGAACACAAACATAAGTAACCTTATTTTGTGCTTTTATGCTTTTCTAAAATTGACCTTTGAATCGGTTTTTGCAGATTACAAGTTGTGCGTGCGTTTTGTTGTTCCAAGATCTCAAATCATGTCATTATCTTGGGAAAACATAGTTTCATTATCTTGAAATTTGGAGAAAATTATAAAATTATCTTGGCAAAATAGCATTTGTTATCTTGTTGTAATAAAATAAATAAGTCGAGATCTTGACACTCAAAGTCAGTGGTGGAAAAAGTACACAAATTCTGTACTTGAGTAGAAGTAGCAATGCCATAATGGAAAAACACTTCATTAAAGTAAACATTCAAGACTGGAGTGTTAGAAGTAAAAGTACGAAAGGTAAAAGTAGTCATTGAGTCATTGTGAGGACTTTCAGAATGTTAAATTATTGATGCTTTATCCTTTAATAACTGTTTTAATGTTGTAGCTTAAACTCTCTCTGGTTAGTTTACACTCTAAAATACATTAGATTTTATGTTTTGGATGTAAAAGTTTATTTTGCAGCTAGTAACTACAGCTGTCACATAAATATTGTGTGGTAAAAAGTACAGGATTTCCCTCTGAAATGTAGTGCAATAAAAGTATAAAGTTTGGCAAAATGGAAATAGTCAAGTAAAGTGCCAGTACCTCAAATTGTACTTTTACACAGTATTTAAATAAATGTACTTTTCACCTTTTCCCTTAGTATTGTACTTTTAGTGTTGGTGGAAAATGGATTGTACACGTGGAGTCAACATCACATCAATCAATCAAGCACACATGCACATCCTCCTTGGCAGGTACTTGGCTGTAGGAAAGAATAATAGCCTGCACACGGTGTTAAGAACGCTGCTGATAAACACAAGAACTGTTTGTGACGCCAGATGCTGCAAGTTCAAGGCCTGAGTCGGTGCAGTTGTTCTTCAAATGGGAGACATCTGGTTGTAGAGCCAAACTGTTCTGGATGTGGGAACAGATCAGAGGAGCAGAAACTTTGTCTCGAGCCCACGACCTCATCCATTAACTTCACCTTCTTCCCTTTCCTCTCCTCTCCTGCTTCTCTCTCTCTCTCTCTCTTTGTTGCTCTTCCTTCCTTCACTCGCTGCCCACCTCTTCTCATTATCTCATGTTTTCAGTCTATCTTTCTTTTTCTTTCTCTCTCTTTTTCTCTCTCTTTCACCTCACCCCTCCTTGCTCTATGTTCGAAGGAAGCTTTCCACCTGTTTCCATGGAAACAACAGTTGATTGCCACAGGTTGAGACCACTGCAGTCTGATTAAAACAAATAGACAAAAAAATAAAAAATAAAAAACATGAAACATGCACTGATGTTCCTGTGTTCTGTGTTCTTGTACTAAGTGAATTTGTGATTTTTTTCTTTTAATTTGTTTCAGTGCCAGTAATTACATGGGATTTTATATTTGGCCAGTGTGCTTTTGTGTGCTCATGTGTGCTTGCTTCTGTGTGCATGCTTTTAGCCTATGTGTATGAATGCTTTCGAAGATGTGTGTGTGCGTGTGTTTGTGTGTGTGTGTAGCAGAAAGAGAGTGCGAGGGAGAGAGTTAGAGAAAATACAAATGTGTGCCTATAAAAGTGGTGAAGAGATTTAATACAGGATGTTTGTGTGAGACAGAGTTGAGCCGGGGAGCGTCTGAGTGCAGGAACAGATCCATCACTGTGGCTCTATATTATCTGTCCTCTGCTCTGATCTATGCTCAGTGGGTATATAAACATGTCACTGCCAGAGACAGAGGAACTCAGGGAGACAGGGATATGTCCACTGGAGCTTGTGTGATCGACCTTTGTGAGGAGTGTGTGTGTTTTTTTTGTATGTGTGTTCACGATTGTGCGCTCGCTCTTGTCTATTTTCTACTGTTCTCTTAGTGTTGCACTCATGGCAGGTCTCTCTGAATATGTGCTAAATGTCTAAAATGTGCATTTTGTAGGTGCTGTCATGCACCTTCACGCAATATTGAACATGCACAAAAATCTTTCAGCACTTATTCATTTTGACTCACTCTAATTTAAACTAATTTAAACAGAGCGATTGATGTTGTAGCCACTAGCTGCTACTTAAACAAGCTTCTACTAGAACCCTTTCTAAGATGTGCAACAGGACAGTGATGGTCACTTGGTTGGTTAAAAACAGTGTATAATCTCATAATATATGTATGTCCACTAAACAATACCTGAAATGGTATTGTTTCAAGGTGCTCCCAAAGATTCTCTCTACAAAACATTAACAAAATTAGCATGAGCATTTACATGCAACATGTGCAATCCCATGTTCCCTCAACATAAAAAAAGAACAATGTCCCTGTTCTCCAGCATATTAACAAAATGCATAATCTGCTAATACGTTTAGTCCACATCTGAGGATGTTTGAAAATGATGCATGAAAAAATTACGTAGCGTAGGGACATGGGAATATAGAACCTTGGGAACAAAAGGCCCCTGGGAACATAGATACACCCCTGAAATACTACGATTATCTATCTGACACTGTCTAAACACAAAACCGTTCAAATTTATCTGAATCCCAGTCAAAAACAACTCTGAAATTAGCCATGTTTATCTCATACTGTTGAGATGCCACCTTGCAGGTTTAAAAACATCTGCTGTTCACAGCCACAGTTGCTCAAGAACTGAAGACCTCAGCTGTGGCCCTTTACAGCTGCAGTCGCCTACACCGCCTTAAAGCCCTTTAACACCCAGAACTGCCATTAACAAAATCTTAAAAAAAGAAAACGACTTGTGTGTCTATAAGCAGCAGCTCTCCCACTCTCTTCTGCCATCATCGCCTTCCAACTTCTAACTGCAGGACTGTGACTCTGCTGTCCCAGCTTGGCAGTATGCACAGAGCTTACAGTTTTATAGTAACCATGACAGCGCCCGATTGCTATTTGCAGGACTCCACTGCATGTACAATGGTATTAAGGCTGTGTTTATGCAGGCCCTGTGCCAAGCAAGGCTCACAACAGCTGGAAACGGTAAAATAGCAGACAAATATACAAAAAATATGTGGCTTACAGGACTTTGCACTGGAGGGGGGGTTTCGGGCGTGTGGAGGGGGGTTTGCTGCGTAGCACTAATGTTAACAGGAGCTGTTTCTATGGTAACAGCTCATTAGGAGGCAGTTTGTGCCGTTTGATTATACTGTTCATGATTAAAGGACTCGGTAGGGAGGGGATGAGGAAGACAGGAAGAGAGAGAGAGAGTGGGAAATGTGATTGGTGGACAGAAGCAGGCAGAGGACAAAAAAGGGGGAAGAGTGAGAGAAGAAGGAGTCAGATGTGTAAGATGGGGTGACAGAGGGAGTGTGTTTGGGGAAATGACAGGAGAGTACGTGAGGGAGGCAGAGGTCACGTATGATGGAAAGGGCCTCTCAGCTCTCGACATCTCTCGGGTGTCACTCCCTTTTCTCGCGCTCCCTTCCCCTCTTTCATCGGCGTGCGCGTTGCGACGGAGCGCTCTTTCCGAACCGCGTCTAATTAAAAGGGCTTGAAGGCAGCAGCCGGAGTTGATGGGCGACAAGAGCTGCCCGGAAGACTCCCTTCATTGTTACCATGCCTGTTGCCGATGGAGAGCATCGTGCGGGAGGATTTGGGGAAATCGTCACAAGGAATCGAATCACGGAGGTATTCTGCCCCACGGCAAACTGGGCTGCACTAGGGACTTGGTTACTAATTGCCCTTTTTTTTCCCCATTTGGAGTGAGCTGTCCCTCTTTCCTCTTCCCCCGCCCCCCCTCCCCACTCTCTTTCGTGTTCCCACCCTACGGCAAAGGGAGA
>OMLF01033016.1:36144-53195 GCA_900302615.1 Holocentrus rufus
GGAGAGTCACAGTGTGCCATGTCACTCTGTGAATGTGTAACGCCGGGCCTAGGGCTGTCTTGGCCTTGCTTGTCCTCATTTGCAGTCTCACATTGAGCCTCCCTTCAACCTTTTACATCGACTGTACAAGGAGAGGGGGGGTTTGCACGAGTTTCATTAACAATTCCACTGATGGGAGTGATTAATCAGGAGAAGCATCTTTGGTATTCAAGGACAGTACAGTCCTGCACAGGATTTGGCGAGACATCCAACCACTGGTGGCTAATGCACCAGATGAACTGTAAATCCAACACTCTCATGAAATTTAGTGAAATTAGCATAAGCTCTGAAAAGTGGATTATGTGCAGCAGACATGAATTAAAGATTACATTCATTCAATATGCCATTTCCACCTGTTTGTCCCTGGTTTGCTAATGCTTTCAGTCATGGTTAGGGTTAAGGTTAGGCAACTGAATTTTAAGTTTTGTTGTTTTTTTTTTTTTAATTGAGAAAAACTTTCTCAAAATGATGACCTCACTCATGGTAGAAACCTTCTGGACCAGAGTTGTGGCTTCTACCCAGGTGACCAGAGTTGAAGGCAGGTTTATATTCCCGTTCACTACACCAACCACAGTGCATTTACTTTCCATTATGCTATTTTGGTGTCAAACTTCTGCCTGTTTCTAGTCATGTTTCCCTCATTTTATCACTTAGTGGAAGGAAAACACGCTTCCCTGACTTATTGCACAGAACATGTGTTTGCATTTTACAACATCACGCTGTGCCACTCTCAGTGAGGAATGTTATTAATGCTAGCAAACCATGGGGAAAGGCTGAAACTTTTTACTGAACTTTAAAACCTTTAATTGTCACTGGAACTAACTTCACTGTCTAGTGTAACAGCCATAAATTTAACGAACATCCAAACTTTTAGCTTTAAACTACTCATAGCTACTTTTAGGCCGTGTCGAATCTCTCAGGGAGTGTGGCAAAGAGAGGAACAAGAGCAAACTGGGTAATTATCCCCCCACCCTCACCCAGTCCGTTTTCCCCCAAGGCTTTATCTGGAGAGCTGATAACACTGGGGAGCTGGGGAACAAGACAACGGGAGGCCACTCTCCTCACTGCTCCACTCAGTTAACATCTCTCAGACATTCACAAAGCAGACACAAAGTCCTTCATACATATGTGTATGTTCTGTTCTTAGAGTTCATGTTCTGTAATATTACATGATCCTCTCGACTGTTCCCGTCTAGCCATGAACCAGATTAGCATTCACTTCATAACAAAGCATGCTGCACTTGGCTTTGTTCCCCTTCAGTTCACTTTATAAACCCAAGATAGTCTCTTAAAGATCATTTCATTTGCATAAGAACCCTCATGTCATACGACTGGAACATCAAATAAATTGAAATGCCAAAAAAAAAAAAAAAATAGCATGCATCATGCATTACCTGATGAGATAGAGAAGTCAGCTGCAAGATCCAGAAAGAGGAGCCTCCATTCCTGCAGCATTGTTGCAAAATGAGTCAAAGAGACCGATTGGAGATATTTCTAAAAAGAGCAAGGACCACCAAATTATTGTCTTACCATGCAGGCTTCATTGACTCCATTGCACTTGTAAATGCTGCTGATACACCTTAAAACATTTACTTGATAAAACTTTCATGCTAGACTCTGATGGTCCTGAAGAAAACTATTTTATTGTAATGGGTTTTACACAAAAACAGTTTCACAACAAACGTCTATGGGACATTGCCCTTCAAAAACTGGGAAAACAGAACCTGCTGTCTAAATGGCATTGGCTTATGTCTTTGATGTAACATTATGAACATTATGCAGGGAGCTAGCTACTCAAATGAAAGTCGAAATCATATGAATATTCATGTTTCACACTTCATGTAAGCAGATCTGAGAACAGCATATACATTCATTGACCAAAACATACCTTAAAAATATTCTTCTGGAAACGCTAAATGACGAAATGCATATATTAGTGATTAATTAATGTCCGTGTTCTAACTTAGAATAATGGCCGCCAAAATGTCCTTCGGGTTTCAATTTAAAGTTTTCGCCAAACTTTTGGATTCACTTTGTGTGTCTACTATGTTCTATTTCGGCATCCTGATAGTTGCATCGTGAGCCGTCTCTGTCATGTGTGGAGCGGCTGCAGGCTCAGGCATGACCACTGCAGGCCTTGAATAGCACCAGCCTGCTGTGCCTTGTACCCATGGGAAATTTTCAGTTCTAAGTGAGATCCCATCAATTTTCACATGGCATGAGAAAAAGACTAGACAGGGTTTTGGAAAATGCCTTTCGACAGGTTTTAGGGAGGCAGTGAAATATTTCCACGGCCGCACACTTGCAGCCCCGCGGGTTGTTGTCACCTTCCTGAATTGTGGCTGCTTTGTATCAACCTCAATCTAATGGAGAGGGAATTTTAGAAACTGTAGTTCCCTTATCAGCAGTGTTTTGGTGAGAGTTTAAGATGACAGAGCCTTCCTTGTACAACAAGTGCAAACTTCACGTATCCTGCTGGGATATTTGCTGCTTTGATGCAGCCTGGGTTTAACCACATAATCATACATCAAAATCACAGGGAGCTTCAAGTGAAAATCTCTCTCACGTCAAGCCATCTCCCTTTGAAATGTCCTTTGGGAGATGTGGGAAATTTAAGCCTACTTTTATTTCACCTCTGAGAAATGTTTAGCTTCAGGAAAAAAAAGAACCTGCTTTCCAGGTGCTTTCATAAATGTCGGTATTATGAGCAAAATCAAACAGCAGTGACGTTCTGGCCATTTGGGATAAGAAAAAAAGTCAAAGTAATAGCATGTTTAACTCTTAATCAACTCGGTGGGCACACTATTACAGCAAAAGCTGCATTTGGGAGCAAGCACCACATTCTGTTTGTACTCCCACATATTTGGCTGTCATAAATAGAGCCACACAGTGCAGATGGTAAGAGCCTTTGGGAGCCAACCCAGCCATCACCAAGTAGACTTATTGATTTTCTGTAGCACAGGGACACAAAAACAACTCAGAGGGAATGATTTGGGCGGCTGCAGTGTCTAGGGAAGGGTCTGAGTATCATACGTTCACAAACACTCGCATGTTACACATGCACACACGCTTTCTGCACGATGAGAAACAGATGCCACCCTCTCCGTCGCTTCCCTCCTAGACATCTCTAGCCCTCCCACCCACTCCATACAAGATGTCCCACTTTCTGTGAGAAACCTGCAAACAACTGTCTGTTTCATTCACCCACGACACAGGCTGTCATTGCCATATGTGCCGCATATACAGCCTTGTCAAGTTAAATGCAGGGGTAGTGCTGCGAAGTCCTGCGTGTCCAGTTTGTGGGCTCTGCTCGAGCTGTGACTTTATGGCCTCCAAGTCACAATCTACAACTTGGATTTCAACTTGGAAGTGTTGCTTTGCCCCATGAATCACTTCTAAGCTTTCGGAATTTGGAAATGGCAAGCTGCACTGCAGAGTTATTTTTTGGATTATTTGACGTCTTGCAGCTAAATGTAGAATGGTCTTGGACTCAGACTCAGACTTCTCTGGACCACATGTTTGAAACACACATGGATTCACAAATAGCATTCTTTGCAAATTATCTGCATTATCCGCCTAATCATGAAAACCCTGGCCCACCTTTTGATTATACATGTCTTTTTTTGTGTGACATCATGATGCCAAAATCTTAATCGTTGCCTCTGACCACTGCTGTCCAGGCTAAATAATGCTGTCAGATGCCTTTTCCATGGTTTACTTCACATGTTTTAGCTCTGCCACTTTGTTGATGACAGTTTTGCCTCCGTTCCAAACTAAAATCAGGTTCACTTTAGGGTTAGGTGTAGTTTAATTGCACAAATGATGAAAAAAAGGAAAACAGCAGACAAAAAGAAAATACAATCAGTGCAGGTGAGTCAAAGAAACCCAACGGGCTTACACAAAATGTCCTAAAAAAATTTTTTTCTAAACTTTTATTTCTAAGCTTTTGCTATTGGGCTGATCAAGGACAAGCAAAAAATCGAATTTAACCTAATCTAGACTTAGCTGACATTTTTTAAGACTTACACAGGGTCATTTTCAATGAGAGCCTAATGTTATGTATGCTCTGCATGACAGGAAATGGCAAGATTTCACATTTATAATTCAACTTCGGGAGGATATATAAATATATGTATATATATTGTGTATTAGGAAACCCATTAGGTACGACTAAAACAATCTCATCTCAGTGCGTTAGTGTCTCATTTAGTCTATCAGCATGCTTTTAAACACTGCTGAGTATTCCTCCAGCATAATGACTACATTTAACCTTGTCTAAATGGCTAGTTTTGATTTGCAGAGAAAACCGCTGTGGCGTGGCCCTGTTTCACCGGTGATGATAGGAGCGCAGCGTGCTACATAATGCCTTTTGATTGCAGAGGAAAGAAACTGTGAGCGGCGTCTGATAACTGTTACAAAAGCCTTATTGTGGCATGCTGCATTCAGTCAGGACTAACAAGTCACTGGAGGACTGGTGATCTACTTTGTGATCAAAACATTTTAGACTATTCATTGTTTCTCATCCAAAACATCTTTATCAGTTTCACTCATTTGCTATGGGGAGTCTTTATTTTAAATGGGCAATATTTTGATGTTTCCTTAATTGTTACAATATATGCATTTACTGTTCTAAGCACTGATATTACAGTTTTTGAGTTCTTAAAGCAGCTACAAGGAAATTTTAACTGATTATGAAACAGTCTCAATTTAATACTGATGCCTCTATATGACCTACATACATTTTTCATTTGATTTTTGTTTTCATTTTATTTTACAGTAGTTTTTCTCTCAGCTTTTGTCTCGTTTCTGTCAGGTTTAAGTTTAAGACACAAAAGCCTGATGCACAAAAGACAGATGTTTACTACAGTATAAGACAACAGCCTTGGTGTTTACCTAAGTGCAGCAAATGATTTAATGGGACCTTAAAACCTTATAGGCAAGAACAGGTTTAAAATTTTAAATAGCACCCGTCCTAATGGAAATAACCATGAAACTGGCATGTGAATATAAATGTGCGCTGCAGCTTGGCAGCTCAGACTGTATGGGTGCTCTGCGTCACGAGGTCAGTAAGTCCTTAGAACATTTTAGTAATCACTTCATTGCTGATGTTTGAAGGACATTTTATGGTGTTTTATTGATAAGCTGAGGGGAAAATTATATTAGAGGAGAAATTACATTAAAGTTGTTCCCTCAGATTCAGACAGCACTGCCAGTCCAGTCCTGTGGGAGAGCTCCTTCTGCAGTCATTAATGAAACACGCAAATATGTCATCGAAATTCAGTCATAATATTGGAGCTGATTTTCTCACCTTATGTTGCTGCTGGTGCTGTGTAACAGCACAGACTTGGTGTTAAGGCATTGTAATATTCTTATAACTGGGCACAGCAATGTGCGATGTTTTGAGACAGTTCTCAACTAGTGTGAGAACCGAATGGGATTTTCTGGGACGGGGTGAAATTGAACCTCGTTTTTTGGTTGGTTTTGTCCCATGTCGATGCTCAGGTTGCCTCACATTAATATACAGTAGCTATAAAGTGTTTTTACCAAATAGCACCTACTGCAAAGTGCTTTACTGAAAACACTAATTCAGATAAAAACAAAGGGTGATAACAAAAGCAAAACACTTTCATGTTGGGAAACACGTCATAATGCAGTCAAACTGTGTGTCTTCAACAGGTGTGACCATGAAGCTGATGGACGAGGTCGCCGGCATGGTGGCATTTCGACACTGCAACACCAACATTGTCACTGCCTCCGTGGACACCATCAACTTCTATCGCAAGATCAAGAAAGGTCAGGAAGACGCATTCAGATAAGATAATACAGTGTCGTATGTCTCTCTGTTTGTCACTAATCACAGAACAAACTCTGAACCTTATTTCACTGACCCTTGTAAATATCCATAGGGTTGATGACTATCTCTCCAAAGAGGCTGAAAAGCTAGAGATGGTATTATTTAGCATTTTTAGTGCTAAAATTCGTTGTCTAATTGTTGCAATCACCGGCTACAGGAAGCAATGTCTCCAAAGTAGCTTTTCTTGTGCTTTCTCTGCTCAGCCATTAACGAACCACACTTTCTAAATACCCAATTACATGATAATGTGGAAAAACCCAGCAGCCTATAAATTTAACCTCAGACAGTGGTATTTCACATTTGGAGTCGCCGACGTTAACGGCTGTCACATTGTTGCTAATCAAGACCATTTGTCTTGAGCAGGGCTGCTACAACTGGAAAAACACAGAGTTGTTATGTTTTAAACATTTTCCATTACCATGCTTTGTCTCTGGGGTTATTGTTACCTTACTGCTTAAGTGAGAAATCATTTATGTTGCCCCAGCAATACTCAGGCATGTCTGTGCTATGAATTAAGATTACCATATGTGCAAAAACCCAAGCCTCTTATGTCAAGAATTTCATTTTTTTTTTTTTTTTTTTTTTTGACAAAGGACGTTATGTATTACCTTTGACAACTTTGTGAGGCCTTCCACTCAATGCATGCTGGGATAAGCTCCAGCCCTTTGAACCTGAATAGGAATGAGTGGGTATGGAAAAAGGTTGGATGGATGGATGATGGATGGATGGATGGATCTCAGTGGGTAAAATGGTTTCATTCAAGTCAGTAAAGTGCGTTTCTGTTGAATGTTGCTTTGTTTGAAATATTTATTTGTGCGGTTCTCTCCTGAGAACCACAACCTCCTTATTATTTCTGGATTGGGGGGAGGGGATTCACAGGAATCAGAGTGAGAAAACAATTCTTGCATTATTCAGAGAAACATGTTTGAAGGGAAATAGATTTTTGAACGCCGGATTCTGGACCCAGAAATTAACACATTCAAATGGTCAATCAGTTGTATCAATATTCTAATCATAGTATGTTCTTGACTGGAGAAGCACAGTATTTCAAGCAGTCACATTACATACAAAGTGGAACAAACCAAGGTATTGTGTTTATACATTACAGTTACTCTGGTTGGTGTTTGTGTAATCTATTCATGTGTTTGATGTGATATGATCCAGATATCCAGTGTTCAAATTCGGATGTTATGATCATCTCAGGATATGGTGTTAATATAGACCAGCCACTCTTCTTTGAATCTGAGCTGAAATATGATGTGATAGGAAGAAAATACACGACACGGCTCAGCCCACATGTGCCAGTTCAGCTACGGCTGGGCTTTATCTGTATGTGTTTCCAGTGGCTTAATTCAGTCCAAAACACTGTTCTCTAGAAGTCATGTTAAAAAAGGAGTGGGTAGTGAGGTGGGAGGGAGAGAATATTTAAAACATTAATAAAAGAAACAACTTTCTGAAAGTTAGAGGGAGCTAGTTCCAAGTTGCAGGAACAGAAGACTGAACATTACCTTGGACAGACTCGCTGAGATCCATGTCCACGTCTTCCAGCTGGTCCTCGCTGCTCCAGTTGCTGCCTCCATCTGTCCTCTGAGCTTAGGTGGTGGTGACATGATTTTCCTTGGCTTTTACAGAGAGTTAGGTGTTATGTCACTAGTAGAGCTCCTATTTTGCTTACGGTGGTCAGACAAAACACCCAGGCAGACTGCTTAGGAATATAACAGGCAGGGACTAAAGGGAAAATCCGCCCTAAAACCCTTCAACACTGAAGGAGCAGTTATGGGCGATGTTGTATCCCGGGCTCCATTCTTTTTTTTTGTATGGTGGTATTTTATTGTTATTCCTGTGGATAACTGGCCAAATAAACAATGTCACATTGAGGTGTTGTCAACACAGCTACAACTGAATTTGATAGCAGAAAAATATTTCACAGTGGTAAAAGTTTTGGTGTCAGTCCCTCAGAATCAAAGAGGGCTTCAGGCTATTTTGCACCAACATTCAACAATACAGGGAGAAATCCATAATAGAGGAGGCAGAGATAACAACTCATGCACTGAGAGTGGCCAAAATAGACCAGAATGCAATGCAACCAATGTTGTGTTTTGAAGAAAAGGCCTGGATTTCATTTTTCTCAGACAGAAATTCTCACTCTCTTCCCATTATGATTATTATTACAGCTCTCTCCACCTGCGTGTAAAACCAAAGGAAATAGGTCGTGGTGAGTTCTCTAGGGGATGTTGAAAGGTATTCTGGGAAATTATTTATATTACTCCTTCATTAACCCAGGGTAGGTTTTTGCTGTGATTCGTTTTTTCACCAGCGCTGCTTCACATACTCACACATTCAGTAGCACACATTCATACCTGGGAGCTGCCCAGTACGACCACAGTCTACACTGCTGGCCACTGAGCAGTCTGGGGTTAAGTGTCTTGCTCAAGGGCACTTCAGCCATGGTCATTGAGGGAGGTTAGAGCCCCATTCATTTACTCCTCTCACACAGATTTTTCCTTCTGGTCTGACTGATTGCTGACAATGGAGCAAATCAGTGACTGAAGAAGAAATAGACAAGGCAGGTTGACAAAGTAACAAAGACAACAGACATACAACAAAGACATAACATACAACACATCATTACAAAATGGCTTCTGGAATGCACTGAACATCACAAATTGATGATGCACAACAGTGTAAGAGAAGAGTGCATTTTTCCTTTAAGTGCCATCTACCGCAGCACTGTCTGGACTGATGCTTTGCAGCGCTGCACAAAGACATTTAATCAATGTGTATGCAATGTGAAGAGGCTGTGTGAAGCATGAGGACCACACAGTAGCATGCACTCACACACACACACACATATACACACACACACAGTAACCACAAAATACAGACATGTGGGACGTTAAAAGCCAGAACATTAAACAGACCAGGGTCTGTGTCCATACATAGACGGTTTATGTAGAGAAAGTTCAGCTGATTTGTTTATGAGTTGTGGGAGGTCCAGTTGTATCTCTAGTCTCAACACTTGACTTAACTGATTTCAGACTTACAGCCCTAGGAGATTTAACTGGCAGCCTATTTACCTGTAAAGCTCAGATTTTCATGACTTTTCCTTGATTCACAAAACAAGAATAGAAACAAAACAAACTAAAAAGTACTCGCACATACCTCCACCAACACCATGCATTCACCAGGATATGTGAGTTCCACATGTTGGACGATCACCAAAAATGCCCTACCTTTCCTCAAAGTTTTATAGTGTTGTATGAATCCATTGGAAAGTTGGAAAGCTTTGTACTGTATTGCATCATTTTGTTTTATGACTGATAATATATTTATTTAATTTAGTCAATGAAGCGTTCTTGTGATGAAAATCAATAATAGATAAACCTGACATGTTCGCTACCCGCGGACATCATGAAAACTTGGTCTGCACGCTGCATGCTGATAGCACATCTCTCAACATTGATTACAAAGTATGAACAGTTATCCTCAAGCAGATGTATTGAGCGGTGTTTGACACTTCTGCTAAGATGAGCCTTTTAAGCGCGAGCAAATGCAAGAGACTGCATTGATGTCAGGGCTCGTGAGTCAGTGGCTCATTATGTGTGCTCCTCTTCGTCTTTGCACAGTGAAGCATTTCATTTTTAATTTCCCAGCCACTGACTTTGGGAAAATGTAAAGCACCTCGTGTCTGTCTCTGATGTCTCACGCTATTTCGTGTGTCATTTGGCACAAAGAAAATCAGTCGGTGAGGTGCTGCCCATTGATGTAGGAGACAGAAGTTCAGTCGGTGCTTCTCTCCTTCATCCATTGCAGCAAAAAACGCCCAGAGGTAGAAAGAGTGTAAAAAAAAAAAAGGCATGGAGTGAGGACAAAATGAGCAAAACTTCAAAAGGTGAGCCGAGGATGAAAAGAGAATGAGGGGAGAGAGGAGTGAGTGGCATCAGAGATAAAGAGCTGAGAGGGACGAGAGAGAGAAATAGAGGGATGAGAGGAAAGTAAACAGTACTCACGGTGATGTTCTTGTTCAGTGAGGTTTAATTTCATTGATCCAGCTATTTTGATGCAAACATGACATTTCTTTATTATGTTTGCTCATGTTAGTACAGCAGTGAGTGATGGTAAATGTAGCAAACAGAGAGGGGGCACATGTCCAAAAACCAGCCACACTCAGTCTGTGATACACATGTGAATGGGAGGACTTTTGGTGCTATTGGACCAGGGATTTGGAGAACTCCTGCAGCTAAAATCACCTGTGGGTTCTGTGATATGAGCTGGTGTGAAGCAGTGAGCTTTGACTGTTCAAATTCACTAGTACACATCACTGAGAAAAATTATTCTGCAAGCTGTTTGTTGCTTACAGTAGGTCATTTAAATGTAAGCTGGTGGTAAGCCAAGAAGATTAGTGCTAGCAGTTTTACTAGCCTCAAAGATAATGGAGAAGGAAGATACTGCACAGGCTATTCCAGCATAGAAACTCTGAGGAATGCAGAGGGGGAATTTATCTCGCATGTGAGCAAAACTGACTGAAATTACAATGTTGACCACACTATGCATGTGCGAAATTGGAGCACCCCATAAGCAAAATACTGTAGTTCACCAAAAGTCGAAATATTACACAGTTTTGCCATAATGAATAAGCCTCTGGGAGAAAAAAAAATGTTTTGAATCTAAGATATACATTAACTCCTAGTCAAAAAATCAGTTTATTCTGTTTAAGAATATTTGAACTTGAACTTGGAGGACTGGTAACAAACCCTGAACTTCTCACACGGGCTATTAATAAAAACAGGAAGCAGGCTATGGATAATCAAGAGGATGACAATCCCAGCTTAGTGCATATGGCATGAAATTTTGGCATGGACGTTCCTCTCACCAGAATAGCTGCATGAAACGACCCCTCAGGGACGGAACTCAGACATGCTGCCAATTTGGCACGGTGGCTGACCTTCAGCATTGCACTCCAAAACCTACTCTTTGAATTATAAAATTATTAATCATGAAGGCTTTTTTTAAAAAAACTTCACTCAGAGCCTCGACCAAGGCTCATTTTTGTGTGACATCATCAAACAGAGCGTGCACTGCTGAGCGAATACGTCCGTGACAGAGACAGTTGCTCACATGTTGACAAGAATGCAACCGGGCTTGCTGCTGCTAGAGGTAACATGTAAAAAAAAAAAAAAAGAAAGAAATATTAATGCATTCACTCTGCAGGCCATACAACAACAACCTGGACCCAGGCAGGCACAAAATATTTTGGGCATATGTGCTGCATTAGCAGGTTACATTGAAATGAATGGGCAGCTATTTTTCCATATGTTATTCAAATTCTCAATACATCCATGTCAGCAAATCAACATTTTTAAGTTATTCAGTTGATAGCTTTTTCAACATCATGTTGATTGTCCCCAAATTTGTAAGCGTCTAATACAGTGGTTCTCAAACTGGGGGTCAGGGCCCTCTGGGGGGTCTTGAGATGATTCTGGGGGTGTCGCAAGATGATTATGATGTAGGAAAACACATTTTTACCACACTAAAGTATTATCAGGTTTATTTTTTCATATCTTTTCTCCATTTTTTGATTGTTTTCCTTTGACATACTGAGTAATTTTAAAATTTGAGGCTTCTTTTGTTAAGTAAATAAATTAACCTGAAAATGGAGCTGTTCTCCAGCTGGACTGATCACCGCTCTGCATACGCAGCCTGTGAGGGGGCTGGCGAGTGGGTCTCGCTTCATTTTAAGGGGTCATGAGTAAAAACGTTTGAGAGCCACTGGTCTAATAGATATGATTCTTTCAGCATTATGGAAAATACAGAACTCCATAATAAATCTATCTGACTGTAACCTCGCACAACCAGCTGATCTCATGAGGTCACTGAACCTTGATCCAAATTCTGAGAAAAATGACTTCTTGAAAACACACCCAGAATCATGTCATGAATAGTTTCTGCTTTTCCCCGCTTCAGGAACATGAGTACATGTATGAAGGTGAGTGGTCCAGTACAGAATAATACGCTGTTGAAATTTTCATCATCCAGTTCTTGCAGAAATTGGTCTCATAATGTCAGAGCAGTTTGAGCCGCGTACTTTGAAAAAGTGCTTTCATTTTCCATGTATGTGTTTTATTATTAAAGACTTTGACTGTTTCTGTAAGATTTCAGTTATACACTTGAGAGCTGTCTCAGACTGCTAAGATAACACCTTCTCTTCTCGTTTCTATGACAACCGGTGGTTATAATACAGTACAGGCACATCAAAGAGAATGAAGAAATAGATCAGCAATCCCCAGTACTGTTGGCTGACTGTTTTTTCACCCTTAAGGAATAAAGAAAGGGCAACTTTCAGGCTCGGTAGAGCACTCATTTTTGATGACTGTTTAAGCAAATAAGCACACATATTAGACAGGTTAATTTGCCGTTTTGGTTTGTCTGAAGTCAATCTGGATTCAAAGTTATTCATTTCTGTGAATAGAAGCCTAACCTTTACAATTTATATGTTCAAGACTTCTTTTCCATTCATTTTGCAGTCCACTTGGTTGGTCCTCCTAGTATATGACTTTTTTTTTTGTTTTACCACCTTATAAATGGATTTTTTTTTACTTTCAAACTTTGGTACTTTGTATTAGTCTGAAAATCTTCAAGATGGGTTTTAGGACTTTTGTTTAAAACAAAAATCTACAACAAAGAGAAAGAAAACCCACAAAACAGATTATTTTGAAATACTTTGTTTTAAGTTATATGGGTACTGAATTAAAATCTTGCCCGGGGTCCCAGACGGTCTTGGATTGGCTCTAGTGCATTAATTCTCTCGCTTCCAGGCAGAGATTATCTCCCTCGGTCTTTTCATGCTGCTGAGTCTCTCAGAGGAACAGACTTCAACAAGTTTTCTGATGCAAGCATCTGAAGTGTATTGCAGGAGCAGATCCTGAAGTGTTTCTGACCGGCGATATGAATGCACCAGCTCAGTTGGTGTTCAGTTCATGTTCAGTGTTAGTATAGCTCCTTAGTTTGATTTCAGCATTGATTGTTTATTTTT
Source organism: Holocentrus rufus (assembly GCA_900302615.1). Lineage (NCBI taxonomy): Eukaryota > Metazoa > Chordata > Actinopteri > Holocentriformes > Holocentridae > Holocentrus > Holocentrus rufus. The sequence goes on from OMLF01033016.1 coordinate 49,071, forward strand.
CTGAACTCGAACATTGTTGCATAACTTTTATCAATTGATTTGAAGCTTCAAAGTTTAGTCGTTTTGGTATGAAATGGTGCAAAAGGATCTATATTTCTGGAAAACCTCTCCACTTTTTATTTCCCCTCGACACCCCTTATAAAATCCCCTTTGAATAACGGAATCCAAAATTCATCTTCAGTGAATGGCAGCGCTGCTTGAATGAAAAATAAGAATCAAACAGTATATGTGCTGTTTGGAAATGTTGGTGATTTCAAATTCATGATGAAAGAAATCCAAGACAGTGAAAAGCATTCATTTCAAACATTCACGTAATTTTCTTATCTTTCTTATCTGTCTCCCACAGGCTGTGTGGTGAAGATAACGGGCTGGATAACGTTCACCAGTAACAAGTCCATGGAGATTCAAGTGTTTGTAGACGCTTCCCCACTGATGGAGACAGACAAAGAGACGTATCGTGCCGTCTCCGCCTTCTTCACTTACATCTCTCTGGACAAGGACAATAGGCCTCTACCTATCGCTCCTCTCAAGGTTGGTACCATGCTTTCACAAAGTGTGTGACTTCTTTAAAGCCCCGATCCAGAATTTATTTGGACTTTTTACACAGATTGAGATTCAAACTTGTTCTTCTCCCTGCGTGCACTGTGAAATTGTGTGCCTTATCTTACAAACAGGTTTATGCAAAATCTTTGTTTCTCTGTCCTTCCCACTGCTATGTTGTTAAATTGAATCACAGACTTTTTATCTTTTTTTATGTTTTTCTATTAAGGCATTGCCTTAAAACACCCTGCACCTTTAATTTAGTTTTGTTAGGGAGGTAAATAGAATTGGTATTTGTCTCTGGGAAAAAATCTTTAAAAATTCTGAGGTGACTCTGGTTATTCTCTATTATTGCCCAAAAGAAATCACATTTATGTTTTTTTTTTATCAATTGAAAATAACGTTTATATGGAAAGATGAGTTTTATTATGACAACTGCTTTCAGTTCAACTCGCCCTCAAGCCTCATTGCTTAATGTATTGAAACTGCACAAACTCTGGTTATAGCCGGTTCAGCGTTACATAACTGAGGACTGCTGTGTCTCCTGTTAGTATAATTTTCTTCTTCTGCGCTTAATGTCCTGATGGTAACATTCCTACAATGACATTTGGAAAGCCCACAGCGTGATGGAAACGGTTCTTGATTGGGTGTTTTTGCAAGTCAGTGTTTGGCCAGCATATCTGTGTTCTTTGGTGTGTCTGCTTATCATCATTAAGCATTGTGTCAGCCAGCTGGAGACAGGGCTGACATATTCTCTCTACATCCCTGCACGCCCTCACCGGCTGATGCAGCACCTGTTGCAGCGCCGGGATGGAAAGCGCGCACGTTACCTGGAGTGACACAAGACGGATGTCCGCCCTGTGATCTAGCTCTGCATGATTTAAAAGACAGCACACTTTGATGATCCAAGCCCCATCTATGTGCAGGCGCTGTATGTGCAGGCTGTCTGTTAAGCTCAGCAAATTTAAATGATTTCTTGGCAGCCTCCAGCCCGCCCCAGCAGTCGCTTTGATTATGCCTTAAAAATTCAGTCAACTTTTGTGTGAGATGAAGCTGTCAGTGAAAATGGGTGTGAGGCAAGAGGGGAGTCATTAAAATCACATTCCAAGCATTCAATAAAGGGTTTAGTGAATTCAGATTGTTTTTAACATTAACACTTAGTTCATTTTAGTGATAATGGTTATTGCTTCACATTTTGTTACTCAGCAATTCATATCCAATTTTATATCTTTAGCCTTTATTAGTATCCTTATTCTATATCAGGAAGCCAGTGGGAGCACTATGTATATTAGCTAATTTAGGCTGCATAAGGAAAGGCTTCTACAAAGGACTTAATTCAGCCACAATCTGTATAGCATAAAGGTGGACATGCCTGGATATGCATATTCATCACCTGAAGTGCACATCTTGCAGGTTGCATACTTGAGTCTGCATGAATCAGGCCCCTAGACTCTTGACAGATTTGTTTATGATAGTATTAATTTTGCTGCCTTGAAGTGCACACTTGCACAAAATAACTAAGTTTGCACAGAGGCTGGTCATTAAACAGTCGGGCCAGAATAGTGCCTATGCCAGGGAAATTCCCTGACAGTTATAGCAGCCAGGTTTTAAGTGATATAAGTGGAGATCACACCTATTTTTTTTGAGTTACCCTAACCCACACCCACCCACTCTAAAAAAAGAGAGAGAGAATGAAATGGAAACTCAACAAGATGGGAAATTGCTGTACAATTAACCTAAGATCGTAAAAGAAAGATGGCGCGCAACACCATGTCCTGTGGTGCTCCGACAGCAGCGTGAAATAGGAAATTTGCAAGAAGAAAGCCATGCGTGTCACTTTGGATTAGAGTGAAGCATGGAACTGGGTTGTTGTAGTCACAGTGCTGTGAAAGAGTACTGCCGTTCCTGATTTTCAACCTTTCTGCAACATTTTGTTTTTACACTTAATTTGGTCAGATTCTTTTGTGGGCTGGCAGGAGAAAATGAAGCCTAAATTTGCTGCTTGTCTCATTTGTTGTTGTGATGTTCAAGGTAACCAAAATGCAGTTTCCAGCTGTGACAAAGTTTCTGCCCCTCTTTAAATCAGCTCTATTGAAGGGATAATTAGAGTCAGCTGACAAACGCAGCCAACCTTAATTATAGTCAGCCCTGCCAATATTCACTACAGCTGACATGCAATATTAATTTTAGCCAACGGACTGAAGTCGCCTGCAGAAAGATACCAAATGCACATCATGCCTTGATAAAATCAGAAGAAAAGCTCTTGATATCTTTTAGTCTGAAAAGGATTACGGAGTAATTTCTGAGGCTCTGGGGCTCCACCAAACTACAGTGAACACCATTATCTCCAAATGGAGAAAATTTGGAACAGTCGTGAGTCTTCCCAGGAGTGACGCTCTTGCCAAAATCTCTCCAAGAGCGTAATGTGAAAAACATCCAAGAGGTCACAGAGAATCCTTGAACAACCTCAGAAGAAGTGCAGGCTTCTCTTGTCTCGGCTGAGGTCAGCGTTCATGACTCAAAAAATCAGAAAGAGACTAGGCAAAAATGGGATTCAGAGCGGCAAAGCAGCAACCACCGCTCCAAGAACATGAATGCTTGGCTCAAGTTTGCCAAGAAGCACCTGGATGATCCACCAAGACTCCTGGAAGGATGTTCTGCAGGCTGGTGAGACAAAAGAGGAGTCACGTTATGCCTGGTGAAAATGAAACGCAGCATTCCACACAAAGAGCCTCATACCACCAATCAAACATGGTGATGATGGTGTGATGGTTTGAAGATGCTGTGCTGCCTCAGGGTCTTAGACATCTTGGCACCACTGAAGCAGAACATGAATTCTGCTCCGCATCTGAAAAATTGTGAATGTCAGGTCATCTATCTTTGAATTGAAGCAAGTTGCATCATGCTGCAAGAAGATCCAAAACACACAAGCAAGTCCACATCAGTTTGGCTTAAAAGGGAAAAAAAAAGTCTCAGAAGGAAAAAAAAACAAAACAAACTAAACCCAACTGAGATCCCGTGGCAGAACCTGAAATAAACACCTCAAAAACTCAGAGATGTTAGTGAATTGAAGCAGTTCTGGGCTGTGAATGACTGATGGAGAACTACAGGAAGCGTTTGGTTGCAGCTAAAGGTGGTGCAGCCAGTTATTAGGTGCAAGGGGGTAATTACTTTTTCCATACAGCAGGTGGGTGTTAGGTAATTTTTTTTCATTAATTAAACTGCTTAAGAATACATTTTAGGTTTGTGTTTTTCAACCAGATTCCTTTTATCTGATATTAGATTTTGGTTGGAGAGAAAATAATTAGTGTCAAATATGCAATAACAGTAGATATTAGTAAGGGGGCAAATACTTTTCATGGTACTGCAGAGACACACACACACACACACACACACACACGCACACACATACGGATCTCTCTCTTTCTCTCGCTCTCTCTCTTGCAAAGGTGCTGCATCACTTCTTAACGCCATGACACATCTATTTGCAAACGGACACTCACACAAACGCCCACACAAACTTCGCTATTTCTGTTCCTCCCAGACAGAAAATATACATCTCTGCAGGTCGGCCTTTTCAAAAAC
>OMLF01033038.1:13953-24624 GCA_900302615.1 Holocentrus rufus
TTATGTTTTTTTTCCGCTGCAACTCTTAAAAAAATGTTTCTTTCGGTCATGGAAATTTGGGTCAAATTCATGGAAAAGTCAATGAAAAGCACTGGGGAAAAATCTAGGCATGATGTACAAACGATTATTCTTGGCATTTATGTTTTTTTGACAGTAGAGAGACAGGAAAACGTGATATAAAGAGACGGAGGCAGGGCAGATTATTCCGTGTTTTTAATGACAGATACAACATGGAGGTAATAAAGGCAGTCCTTGTGACATTATGTTAACAAAGGACATTCTTCATGAACAAGCAACAACAATAATGCAACTATCACTCCTATCCCTCTGTTCCCCCCCCCCGCTGCATATTCTTCTGTCCACCCTCCCACTGATCCCACACCAGGTCATTACAGTTCATCTAATATTCTACTGGTTTACTTTATTCTCTCATACAGCTCTGTCAGACAGAAAAGACAACACGCCTTTAAACAACTACATTACACAAACCAGTGTACATTTGTATACATATAATCTCGATTAAATTTAACAAAAAGTGCTCTAAATTCATGCTACAGTGCTGTGCTCGATCAAGACCTACAAATAAACTTTCCCCCTCAAAAAAGACCCTTCTCTGCTGGCAGAAAATATTGTTTGTCTGTGGTCAAACTATACACACTAAAGTAACTATAATGTAATTTCTTATGTCTTTACATAATAAAACTATTCTTTTTCAGCCGTTCATGGCTATTACAAAGGAAAGAGTATTTAAAACCCCTTACTACCTGCCAGTCCCATCGATCATCATTGTTACTTCCCAAAGTTTCCAAAGATATTAAATATGTTCTGCAGAATTACAGAGAAATGTGCACAAGACATCTGGATATTTTCTATTTTATTTAATGGTGCTGCCATAAAACAATGGCATCTTCGGTTTGAAAATTTATTTAATATAAAAATCAGGTATTAAGGGGTTAAAAGAAGTTACTCAAAACTTTTGCAAATGAAGCCAAACTCTAAATAATTGCTTTAACAAAACGATGTGAGGTTCCCGTAAGTAAAATTAGAGGAATTTTGTAGATTGCGAATAACTTTTCCCAAAATGATTTGAGCAGTTTCATGAATTACAGGATATACCATGAGAGATGCTACAGTTGGATGTGTGTAATTGTCGTAAACATTATTCTCCTTCAACACATTCAAGAAATAAATTTGCCAATACATTCTATCTACGTTATACAGTCAAACACTACAGGGGTACAAACAGTAGTGTGTGGTCTATGAGACGAATCGACCCCGACCCGATGACAACAAAACAACAAGCAAACTAATTTCATGGGCATGTGTTTCGTAATAGGGCAAAAATCCAATGGTAGTATAAAAGTCATCCCGAATAAGGCAAAACAATACATGCCTTATGATGCGTGATGTCACATCGAAGCTCGCATCAGTGGCTATACGAGTGAAAAGAAAATTAAAGTGCCTGTTGCTTAAATAAATACATGTCACGGAGGGAGGTTTGGAAAATGGTTGTGTGTGTGTGTGTGTGTGTGTGTGTGTGTGTGATGATGAGTGAAAGTGTCCTCAGGTGTGATATATAATATTGTACACGCAACACGACGAGCTCAGCGCAGTGAGTTGGTGGGCATACAGTCACACAGAGCCCTCCTCTCCGCCCTCAGCACCAGCGTCTCTGTCTAGAAAAGGATAAAAAAAAAAAAAAGAAAAAACATCATGTTATGGGGTGAAAAAAACTGTCTGGACAACTAAACTTTATGCCTCTAAAAATGCTAAAAATGATAAAAAATACTGCAATATCAGCCAAATATAATAATACAGGAATACCAACAAGAATATTGACAATTTATACTACATATTGACAACTTAGAGTTAAATTATGAAAATAATTTCACATTAAAGGGGCCCTCTTCTTGGTTTTCAAATGTTCCTCTATGTACATATATGAAGAAAAATGGTTAATACAGGCATTGTTCAAATATGATTGAGCGGTTAAATTGAACTTTATTGCATTTTTGAAAACATTTTTTTCCAGATTATTTCAAGCTAACTATAGTCAATACATCACAACAAGAGTTTTTAGTGGCTCTTGTCTCTTCACAATTACTAAAATGCTTCCTACTGGAAATCTATAAAGTTTAGAGATTTTGAACTGACCTTGACCCCCCTCCCCGCCTCCACTCAGCAGATTTGCCTCATTTAAATCAAAGGAGCTGATGTTTTTAGCCGATCAGCATCCAGTATGATGAGGAATTAATCTTCAAATTCACTCAGTAGCTTTACCCTTCAGCTTAATACCCTTTTCACTAGTCTACATCTCTTTGCAAAACATCCGTGTAGTACAGTGATGAAAGCCAAGTGCTGCCTGGAGCGTCTGTTCATTCATCTGCTTCTTGAATTAAAACTTTCAAACGTAATTGTGTAAAACAGGATCTTTAAAATAACAGACACCGATACCACTGCACAAACAAACAACACTACAAAAACGACTCAAAAAGGCTCAAAAATCCAACCATGAGAAGAGGGGGTTTCACTTACCCTGGCATCAAGGTTGAAAGCAGTCTTCTTTAAATCTTGCAGTGCCCTCTGCATAAACTCAAATGCATGACAATCCACACATGGGCGACCTGAAAGTAAGAGGATAGTGGAGCGTTCACAAATAGATTATGGTTTAGATCAGTGGCTCTCAGCTGGTCTAGCTTCAGGGTCCACATTTGTTCACGGTCACACAGAAGAGCCATTCAGTTTTACTCTGCAAAATGGAAAGTACACAAATCCACAATGCACTGTTATAATACAGAGTAAGAAAGGCTTAAAACCCAATACAATAAAAAGCCACTGCAACAGCAACTCGAGATTAATTCAGACCTCCAAAATGTTTTTTTTCTATACAGCAATAAGTTAATAGTCCTATTAAAAACTATAAGACAATGGATTTTTTAAATATTTCTGTGGTCCACTGAGTTCAACCTACATTCCACTTTTGGACCGCGGTTCACCAGTTGAGAACCACTGGTTTAAACTGGTCCAACACTGATACCAGTCACTTTCACCTCCAATAGGATGGAGGTTCCTCACTAACCACAGCTACATAAAAGTCTATAAAAATTACAGTGAAAATTTTATTTCTTTGCATAATTGATCATTATTTATTTATTTATTTATTTATTTTTATAAGGCTGCTACTGTTATTATTCATCTAAAAATAGTAATGCATCCTCTACCATTGATTACATGCAGTGGGTCACCCTGACTGACTAACCCGAAAGCAATTTGATTTTCGTGACTCCCTATATGGCCCACCATATGAAGACCTACAATTTCTAAACCTCAACAAAGTGGGAATCTGCTACCAAGCATCACTGAAATAACATACTTAAGCACAAATACAAATCGACCTAATTTGATCTGTAATGTCAGAAGTCGAGGGAATTAAAAATCCAGATCCACCTACTTTCTGCGGGGATTACAGTCCCTGTCTCCTGTTCAGCATCAGCTGCACCGAGACAGAGGAGCTGGACCGCCAGGAGAAGCACCGCCGCCTGCAAATATCCACTGGATGCCATAGCGGAGCCAAAGTCCAATGCGATCAATCACCTGGAATGAGCAGAATAAACCAGGAGGCGTATTTACATAGGCCTGGATACAACACAAAAGCGGGTAATGTCCTATGCCACCGCCAGTCAATGAAATCACAAAAGCCTCATAAGCTTTGGTGTGAAATTTACACTATTCTCTGCGGTAAGCGTTTATTTACCCTTACAAATGTGCCCAGCTATAAAGAGATAAAGAAATGTTACATTTTGTACTCACAATCGAAGCTATGTTAGAGACAAATCAGGCCAGCGAAGGATGCCCACCTAGAATTGTAATATGTAGATAGATGGAGTGCGCATGCGTACTTGGCTGATGTGCGCTTTGCTTTGGGGAGCAAAGCCAAGGGCAAGAACCAGTGTGCAGACTTCCGTTCAAACAGTCAAAATAAAACCAGTGACAACATATGTTTCAGGGTTTTTTTGGTAATGCAAAGCACATTAGCCAAAAAAAAAAAAAAACACTTAAGGATATAAGGAAGGGGAAAGCTATTTAGCTGTCAAGAATCTGTCAAGAATTTTTCCATCACTGTTTGATCCCAGTTAATTTAACAATTTGCTGTTGTTTTCTATTCCATCCCATCTTTGTTGCCATGCTCAATGAACCATGTTCTCATATTATCTAAAGTGAAACCTTCACTTGATCCAGTTGACACACCAATAGGTCTGTTCTCAACTTGCTGCCCCTAACAATAATAGGAAACCTGTATCCAATTCCGAAATATTTTTTTCTGTTCCACATGCAACTGCAACTTGGAAGAGGTGTGCTCATCATATTTATTGGGGAAAGGTGTGAACTGTTCCTAATAGGTTTCTGTTGGTTAAAAAAAAAAAGAAAGAAATTTCTTTACAGACCATTATAGTTGCTCTGTGATTTGGCTCTTTTCTTGAGAAATCTCTATATGCAGCTAAATTGAATAAGCTACTTTAAATGTATCCTCATCATATTGCATGTCCATATCATATTGCATATTGCAGGCCCAATATAAAGGCATGATATTAGAAAAACACATTGTGTATTTCGAAAAGGGAATGAAGACCTACTTAAAAGGCGTATATCTCATGCAATGGGAAGATTGTGAAGACACTAGGTAGATTTGCCACCAACCCAGTATATTTAATGTAGGGTATTATTATTCTCGTTGCTCCCGAAGCCCGTAAAAATGATTTAATCTCAAAGATTTATTTCGTCAGATTGTTTATTTGCTGATTTCACGGTGCAGCCCATAACAGCCTACCGAGTTTGCGTTCACGATTGTATTTTTTTAAGATTTAAAAATAGTCCCCACTTTTCAAGACAGTGACACCGTGGAACACGTGTCCATTTTATTCGAAAACTAAACTGTTTAAAAGCACTAAAGTAAAAGGTATTGCTCTCCACTGACAGGTGCAGCTGGTGGCCGAGACGCCCTCCTCCTCCCCCTGCCAGTGTGGGTGGGGTCCTGACTGATGTTTTCTTAGGTAGCCTGTTAAAATGCCCGAACTCAAAACACTTCTTTTTCCAAGATGGCGTCGATGAAGGATAGCGACACCGGCCTGTGGCTTCATAATAAACTGGGATCTACAGACGAACTTTGGGCACCCTCCAGTATTGCTTCTCTCCTCACCGTCTCAGTAATCGACAACATACGGTTGTGTTTTTCGAGTTTATCGCCTCCGGTGAAGCTAAAACTCCTGCTCGGGATGTTGCATCTTCCTAGGCGGACTGTTGATGAGGTGGGTTGCTATGACTGGTGCTGGAGCGCGAGAACTAGCTAACGTTATGCTTTCGTGCTAACCGACTAGCTTAGCCTGGCAGGTTACTAGCCACGGAAAAACTTTAACCCAGAATTTTGCATTTTTACTCAAACATCACTGTGCCCGCCAATGTTTACGAGGCTGACAAGTAAATGTCGCTCTGCCACTCACACAACTCAGTTAACTATGAAGTTAACGTTAAGTCAGCTAGCCCAAGTCGACGGCTAATGTCGCTGGCTAAGAACGGCAGGCTTGTGATATGATTTTACGATTGATTCTGTAATAGCGTTAGCTTTTTTGCCGCCTTCCCTTTCTGGTGACCATATTAGACAACTCAGCATTAGCTGGTTATGCAAATAGCGCTAAAATACAATTAAATTTTGCCCGCAATGGTTTGCCAGGTACAGGACCTTCATCTTCATGTTTATAGTGCAGACATGGACTGGCACAGTGAAGCTAACGAAGCTTGTCAGTGCCTTAGAGGGCGTTACCACTTCTCACAGCGGTACCTTGGCACATAGTCCGACATGTAACTAAGCGAGCCACCTGAAACGTGAGCCTCTAACGATGTTATCGATGCATTTAATCAGTGTTTCTTAATGTTCAGAGTATTATTTAGAGAGTCTGCTTGCACACTGTTGAATCCTCCTGTCCTGTTATATTTCCCGACCACATGTTGCAGATTAAAATCTCCCAGGTGACCCACCAGTCTATAAATCACTAGCTTCCTGTCCCCTGATGGATTTCGAGATAGATGTTGAGTAGTATGTATTGTGTAGGATCTAGTATTTTGTGCATAAGATTTGAAAGGAATATTGACTTCTCACAGACTGTGTCAGGTTTTCATTCTCTGTTAGTGCAAATTGCTGGACTAACTCTTAACTCCATATGCCCTTTAGATGAAGGAGGCCCTGTCGGAGATCATCCAGCTGGCAACAGTGGATTCTGAGCCCTGGGTGCTGATGGTTGCCGACATCCTTAAATCCTTCCCAGAGACAGGCTCCCTTAATCTGGACTTGGAGGAGCAAAATCCAAATGTACAGGACATCCTAGGAGAGCTCCGGGAGAAAGGTAGGGAATGCATTAGTGTTTCTTCTGAATTTAGTTGAGGTGGTCCCTCTATAACAGCCACCTGAAAATTTAACTCACAGCTTGAAAAAATGTTTTAATAAGGAAAATACATAATCTGGCTATATTAAATTGCCACCCACCCCATAAATAAATCTTTCAGTTGCAATTTTAGCTGTATTTTTCACACATCAAGATTTAAATATCTTGAGCTGCAACACCTACTGGAGTTGGTCATCAACTGTTGGATCTTTGAACCAAAAAGATCTCACGTCTGTCTGCAGCAAAGCATCAACCAGTAATGCCAGGTTGTGGTGTGTAATGTTTGTGCACAGCAAACTTTGGAAGTAGTAGGGAGTAGTGCAGTAAATCCTGGGAAAGAACACTGCAGCTAGTCAGTTGTATAGTAGCCAAAAATAGGCTGGTCCTTGTTGGGACACAATGAATACAAAGAAAACCACACGAACTTTCAACATTGAACCAGATGAGCTCGTTTGCTGTGGTTCTGTGAAACTTTAACCAGTTATAGTAACTGGAGTTGATAGTTTTGTCCAGTGAGTGCAAGGTAGAAATTGTTAGACTGCATTGTTATTTCAAGTGTTTTAGCAGTGTCTAATTTATGCACAAGTACAATTGTAAATAAAGTATAAGCAGCCTATAAATTACTCAGGCTAACATATTGGTAATTATTGCCAGGATTGGCTGTCTGGCTGGTTTTGGTACTTAAACTATTTTTAGATAGAATGATGTTGGTCACCGGCCAAAGTGACCCACAGAGTAGACAAACCTGGCATCATTTAACTGGCAGAGGATGGGAATTTCCCATCCTTGTCATTATCACTGATTATTACCCTGAAATATGGGATTTCGTTGTGGAGCTTAGAGAGAACATAAAGTCAGGTTGACTGAAGAAAACCCATAGATGTCATAGATGCTTGTTCAAATCATGTTTCTCTATTTGCTTTTTAATGAGACAGTTTACATGCATATTAGAAATATTTAAGTTGACTGTCTTGCATAAGAGCTGTCACTCATATCTACACCATAACAACATGCTATCAATAATTGTTAGATGTCACATGCAGTGGTTTTACACAGATGACATGAAAACCAGTTTTATGAGTTTTCTTGATTTTCTTCAGAGAAAGTGTTTATGTGAATCTCGAATGAGACTGGCTTCATGTTTCATTCCACTGTGGAGCTCGACTGTTAATGGGTGATGTTGTCAGAGGTGTAACTGTTCACCTTTTTCATGGTTCAGTTTGTACCTCAGTTTTTAAGCCACAGTTTGGTTTATATCACATTTTGGCTTGTAAGAAAAGGAAACAACTGATTGATTTAGTTGAATGTTCACATTATGAATGTGTTAATTGTAATTTCACATAGTGCTAAAAAAAACATCAGGCGCAAGAAGTGGTGAGAAAAAAAACGGTTTACTACACATGTACAGTTCAGTGAACTGGAGACTGTAGATTCACGGTTTTCAGTTTCGGTTCTAAATTGTTACATCCCCATAATGTTGGCATGGCACTTCATAATTTTACTTACATAGAAGCAAATAAAAAGCACATAGAGCAGCATAATATGTAACTGGACACATAGTTACATAGTGTAATTTTTTAACAGATGCTAAGAGATTGCTTGCTGTGATAATAATTGTGTGTGTGTTTGTCTGCACACTGCTGCATAATATCCACAAACACCTGTCGCTGAATCATTTCCAGAGCAGGAAACTAAACACTAAACCAACCTGCCACAGTGGCTGGTGGTTTTCAAGAAGTTCACAAGACACTGTAACACATTTTGTCAGCCAGGTTTGTTTGTTTTTTTTATAACTTAGACAGCTCAGAAAGGTGGCTGGTCACATACCAAAGTGACTCATAAGGTAAACACACTCACCAGCCAAAATTTACAGTGTTTTGACTTGCACTAACTTCCCAGCCTGTGTCCCGTCTCTTCCCTCCATCCTCCCCAGTGAGCGAGTGTGAGGCGTCTGCCATGCTGCCGCTGGAGTGTCAGTACCTGAACAAGAGCGCCCTGACCACCCTGGTGGGACCCCTGACGCCCCCCGTCAAACACTTCCAGCTCAAGAGGAAGCCGAAGAGCGCCACCCTCAGGGCAGAGCTGCTACAGAAATGTACGTTTTTTTTATTTTTTTATTATTCGAGAGAAGCATTTGGGTTATCTTATTACTTGAAATGTCCAGTGAAAACCTTAAATGATTGTCCCGCTGTTACGTTCGATTCCTTATTGTGCTTCTGCTGCTCCCTTTCCAGCCACAGAGACAGCCCAACAGCTGAAAAAGACAGCCGGAGTGCCTTTTCACGCCAAAGGGAGGGGCTTGGTCAAAAAGATTGATACCACTAGTGAGTTTCCCCACCTTCTACCCTCAAGAGAGTTCCATAATTAGTTTCTAATTTGAATTTATCACATATTTGGTAAGAGAGGGTACCACTTGTTTTCAAATGGCAGGGCCAGAAACTTTTTTTAGCCGCTGACCTCCATCTGTGTTGCTGAGATGTGTAATCATGTTTTTCATCGCAGCACCGCTCAAGGGGATTCCCAAGGCCCCGTTCCGCAGCCCCACCACCCCCAGTATGTTCAGCCCTCCCAGCAACCGCACGCCCATCCCCCCCGCAAGGACGCCCCTGCGCAAAGAGAGGGGGGTCAAGGTACGGCTGGATTTACCAAGCTGATTGTCGGCCAAGTTATAGATGTATTTTTTTCTTTGGATTTAATTTTCTGCATCAAGGCTATAGTAAAGGATTTCATTCATAGTCATCACTTGTGTATATTATCACTATATGGATCTGGTTGTCATGTAGTTATTACTTTTTTGTTGTTGTTTTGGGGATATGAGGTTTTCTCAAAATAACCTTTTTTATCTCCCCCAAACACTCTTGTATTCATTTATTTTATTTATTAAAGATAATTGCCTTCTAGCACACACAGGTTTTTTTTGCCTCATGATTAATCAAACATCTCTAAAAAATAATTTGTTGTTTTCGTTTCAGTTGTTGGACATTTCAGAGCTGGATATGGTCGGAGCTGGCAGGGAGGCTAAGAGGAGAAGAAAGACGCTGGGTAATTATTATTTTTATTCTCTCCTGTTCTGACTTTTGCAAGTCTACTTCACGGTCTCATTCTCAATCTTTCCAGCCCACCTGAATGAGTTCATATCTTTCTCATTTAAATTGAGTCACTCAAAAATAACAGGTGTGGTCATACTGAAGCTTAGATGATGTCTTCTCTGTTGTAGAAACGGAGGCTGGAGAGAAAGCAGCCAAAGAAGAAGCCGTGGTGGAGAACGCGACACCGGACTACGCTGCTGGTCTGGTGTCTGCACAGGTACACAATGTATTTCAGGATTTAGTCTGTTTCCTTCTTTACTTTCCCCTCACCCCCTTTAACACACACATACACACACACATAGTATCTCACCAACACGCTCACTTGTCACGTTTTGTGTCGCAGAAACTCGGCGCGTTGAACAACGAGAACGCGCTCCCATCAACCAGCTACCTACCAGCCACGCCCAGCATGGTGCCCTCCTCCTCCTACATTCCCAGCTCAGAGGCACAGCCAGGTGAGAGAAGACAAGACGGCATTTTAGAAATTAGTCTTGCATTCAGTGTTAAATGATACAGTATAGTCATTAAAAACAGCATAATGAGTTAAAGCTACAGTAACTCTTATAGTATCAAGCAGGGTGTCACAGTGACGAAGGAGATTGTCCTTCAACCAGACAGCCAGGATACAAGCATGCTGAAGTGTCCTTGAGCAAGATACTGAGTTCCTGCTGTGGCTCTTGAGTCGCTGCACTGTAGCTCAAATTTTCTGCAACTGTGTGGAAAATGTATCTCAATTCACAGCACAGTGATATTTTGAGTAATGCAATAATCAATCAGTGTGCTAGAGAACTTTTAATCCGCTCTTATGTGGGGTTAACAGCAGAATTTCAGTCCAGTTCTCATATCAGACTTTGGCATCTAATTAAAAAAATGATCCGATAAAGGAAATCAAAACTGATAAAATATTAACTGACAATAAATATCAAGTACCAAACCTACTCCCTGTGGAGGGAGCAAGGCAAGCAAAACTAATTACCAAGCGCTCCCTCGTCACCCTCCCCTTCAGCGAACGCAGGCGGTTCAGGACGGGACGCCCTGCAGTCGGCCCGACAGCCGGAGGAGTCGGCCACGGCGGGCGGCGGCGCCACCGCCACCTTACCGGGCCAGTACAAACAGAGGACGCCCATGTACAACGCCAGCACCAC
>OMLF01033053.1:11307-28357 GCA_900302615.1 Holocentrus rufus
AATTTTGGAGACAAAAAAAATTTAATGGAAATTGTCCATTTATCTAAATAAATTTGACATATTTCATTCTTTACACATTTATTTTTTAAAATTATATTTAATATGCTTATTGCATAGCACATTTACTTACTTAGATAAACAAAAGTCATTTATTATGTAACCATTATTTATCAATTTGTCCACAGCCATTACTTTTAATTCTGATTTGATATTTTGCATATATATACCCTGTTTTCCATATTTTATACTAGTCCTGATTTTATCTTTTTGGTGTATCCACATAAGGTTACGTAGAGCTAGAGGATGTACCTGCTGGGTGGCCTGAAATGTATTGTAACTGTACTCTTTCATAATTTTTCCGACAATAATTGTATCTTATTTTAGCCTTAAATACATAGAAACTTTGATATTGATTTTAATGAACTGTTCTTCATAATCAAAAGAGTCTGCACCTACTGAGCTGTTTCTGTTTGACCTGGTTGTGTAGGCACCGTGGACTGTTGAGGGCAGTTTGCTGCCAGCATCCTGGCCCACAACAGGCACCATAGAGACCGAGGACTATGGCCTACAGTATCGTGAGGGTCTGGACTGGGCCTTAAAAGGAATTTCCATCAACATCAAGGAGAGAGAAAAGGTCAGCACTGGACCAGTCAAACTAAATCGGTCTCCTAAAATCCACCATTGATTTGGAATTCTACTTTATGCTTAGTATTTGCAAATGGTAAATTAATTGAATGTATTTGGATTTGATGTTAATTTGACAAACTATGACAGTAAATGAAACTTCTAAAACTAGTAATGTATCAAATGGTAACAGTCACTACAGTCTGAGTATAATAAGTAGAACACTGCATAGAGCCACAATAATCCTAATTCTGCTATAATCCAAAAGGGAGTATGTGCCTACTATATATGTGCAGGGGCGCATTATTACAGTTAGGACCTTGCCATTGACACAGGATGAAAAATCCTCACTGTGACATCACTGATTGGGTGAAGCCAGAGGTGCAACATGCCCGAAAGTTTCAATCTCTGCAGTGCAGCAGATCGTTTCTGCCAGATGTGATTTATTATTTATTTTGTACTTATTTGTTCTTTAAAAGTACTCCAATGCTTTTGTCCACTGGTTTGGTTTCTATGGGTAGCATTTTGTTTTAGTTTAGCATGAAGACTTGAAGTCTACAGGAGTCATTAGCCTACGTGTAAAAATAAGCCTTACAGCAACTCTGAAGCTGTCTTATATACACAATGTATTATGTGTATTTGAAATACACTTTTTGATTTTTTTTTTCTAAACGGTAGTCATTTAAGGAGAAGTAAGATGGTAGAAACTACAGATGGTTAGGAGCTATAACCACTGAACATATGTGTTCAGTGGTTAGAGTACCTAACTCCTCCTAAAACAACAAACAAAAAATAAAAAATTCAAGAATATTATTTCCCATGTATTTCATCTTTGGAGATGCTGTAAGGGTTATTTTTTTCACTTTGACAGAGCTAGGCTAATGAATCCTGTAGATTTCAAGTCTTTATGCTAAGCTAGCAAGAAATATTAACCACAAGAACTGAACCAGTGGACATACAGAGGTGAAAATGGTATCAAACATCTTGTCTCAGTTTGGGTAAGTTGGAAAAGGGTATTTTGCCCAAAATGTCAGAGCACTCTTTTAATGATCAACTGACAATTTATTGATTTTGATTAGTAAGTGTTGCCCTTCTTGATGGCTAACTGGTAGGTGGGGATAGTTGGAAGGACAGGAGCTGGGAAGTCGTCCCTGACACTTGGGCTTTTCCGAATCATTGAGGCAGCTGAAGGCCGCATCTTCATAGATGGGGTTGACATCGCTAAGCTGGGCCTGCATGACCTCCGCTCCAGAATCACCATCATACCACAGGTCAGTACAAAGAGCATGCAAAGGAAAATTTAAACAAGCACAGTGTATACCAGGGTGTATAAATCCTAGTACTTACTTAAGCCTTTGTAAAATCTGACTGTGGCAGCAACCCGCTTTGCTTGTTAGTCAGTCCGTGGTTAATATTCTTCATGGTGAGGAAATGTTTGTCAAAGTTAAATCCTATAGCCACTGTGTCCATTGGTCAAAAGAGATGGTTTCATGTTACGATGCATAAAAGTACACCGCACACTCAGATAGACTGCAGGCATCTAAGTGACCCCTCCCTTCCCCAGGATCCTGTGGTGTTTTCAGGCACTTTGAGGATGAACCTGGATCCCTTTGACAGCTACTCTGATGAGGAGGTGTGGAGGGCTCTGGAACTGGCCCATCTCAAGAGTTTCGTGTCTGGCCTGCCAGACAAGCTCAGCTTCAGATGTTGTGAAGAAGGAGAGAACCTCAGGTACATCAGTCTCTTGCTGACAACACAAGCTGTACATGTTTGTGAGTTTGCGGTGTGTTTGTCAAGTGTGCAGTGTGCCGCTGTGGGTTGGCGTGAGGACTGCTTTAACCGTATGTAGTGATGTTTTGATGTTTTGTGGATTTGTTGGTGCATGTTGGGTGGGTTGAATCTGGAATGCTCCTGTGATGGTGAACATGGGAGAGTTTGTCTTTGCTGTTTGCTCCTAAGAGAGACTGTTTTCATGGAGATGTGTGGAGTGATGTGCTTTCAGGTGTTCATCTGTAGAGTGTTTGATATGCGGTGGGGGACTTGCCAAACTTGGTATTTTGTCACATCCTGTTTGGGTTATTTCTGTACCAGGTTTGAAAGGCCACTGCCATTGTCTATTGTCAGAATTGATAAAATCCTTTCGATTTCCATCCCTGCTTGTCTCTTACCTGCAGAATTAAGATCATAATTAAGAAATATGCAGAGTCAACTCAAAGGTATCTTAACAACGTATTACCTTTTCAGAATATGACACATTTCTGCGTCTACTTCCACTCCCAGCACCAGTGACATTTAGAAAATTGGCTTCATTAATGTGATGTGATCTTTACCTTCCAAATCATTTCTGATCAACTCAACTATCTGACACCACTGTTCTGAGACTCAAAAAGTTTTCAGGTTTTCAACTTTTTTTTTGCTATTTACATAAAAAATGTATTGGAATTCTTGGTTGCAGGCTTTCAGACAGAAACAGAAAAGGGACCTAAAAGAAAAGAACAAAGACAAAAAAACAAATGCATTAAAGATATACATATGCTAATGCATTGTGCAATAGTGCTGTAGTCAGTAAAAATGTAATAGTGCAGGGTTCTAAGTTCAGTAGTGCTAGTCATTTAAAAAAAGGACAGCCTCAGGATGAAAACTCTTTATGAATTTAGTTGTGTAAGCTCCTTTCTTTACGCTCCTATCTGGGCAGCCAGTGGCAGATCTAGAAATTCTGGGTGGCAAAGGTGTGGCATGGAGTTTTTATATGCTGGCTTCGGGGGCATGGGTGAATCTGGCAGCCTTAATGTAAAATAATTTAATTTGCTTATATTGGGAGTGCTCCAACTCCACACTTAACACTGAATGTGTGTCTCCGTCTCTGCAGTCTGGGTCAGCGCCAGCTGCTGTGCCTGGCCAGAGCTCTGCTGAGGAAGACTAAGATTCTGGTTCTGGATGAAGCCACAGCAGCTGTGGACATGGAGACAGACAACCTGATCCAGTCCACCATCCGCACTCAGTTTGAGGACTGCACTGTCCTCACCATTGCTCATCGGCTCAACACCATCATGGACTACACCAGGTAGGACATATAGCAGTATGTAGTAGCAGGAGCAGTAGTGGTACTCGTAGTAATAGCTATGTACACAGAGTATACACCGCACTGATAATACATACACACACATATACTGTAGATGCTGCTTATGTTAAGCCTTGCATTCTTCACCTTGTCTGCCTCTTCAGGGTGATTGTGATGGACAGAGGTAATATTACGGAGATGGACTCACCCTCCAACCTCATTTCCCAGCAAGGTCAGTTCTATCGAATGTGTCAGGAGGCGGGGCTGGCCTGAACGCCCCCCCCCCCCCCCCCCTCCACCCCTCCCCCCCCCCCTACCTCTTCCCCTCTCTGTTCTCAGGGAGGAAACAGGTCAAACATGGCTGATGCCACTCCACTTTGTCTACCAACTTTTATTTTTGGAGGAGTGATGAGGACTACATGGCTAAAAGTGAAAGTAATATAAGAGAGCTAAATACTCCAAAACAAAAGATGGTGTGGCTTCTTCTCATCATGGACACCACTGGACTACGACTGTGGTACCATCATATACAAGACATCACCCCAGTGAGAATAGGGTGTGTTTTTTTTTTGTTGTTGTTGTTGTTGGCAGGGGCAGGCAAGGGCAGACATCTGTTTTGAATCATTTAATTATGGTATGAAAATCAACTTGCACAGACTTGAAACTTACTTGAGGGCTGCTGGTTGTGCATTCATGTGCTGGTGGGAAACTCCGGCATGATGGACTTTGACGTTTCCTGCCACAGGATTGCAATTTTGTGATGTTTCTTTTCCAAAAAGACAAAAGATAAGCACACATGGATGTTGTGAAAAGGATGATGTGGAGTTGTTCTTATTTATTTATTTTTTTAAGTTATGATAGGCTCATTTTTTCACTTTGCAAGTGACAATTTACATGTTCAACCTTTCCACACTCAACGGAAGGAAGCAGCTCAATCAGCTAAAATTAAAGCTGCGAGCAGCACAGAGTGGGTTTCAAGCTTCACAAAGTCACTTCAGCTAATTTGGTTCTGTTTAAAGAAGAAGCAAGTCCAATCACACACTTGTTTCATCATTAGGAAGGGAAAATATGTCCATATAGTGAATAACATCTTGTCGACCATGTAGCAAATGCATTGGGGAGCTCATTGAAAGTTTGTAACAAGAGCCTGAGATTTAAGATTTTCAATCGACAATGACTTCTTCATTGTAATTGTTGTGCACATGACAAATAAAGAACGTAAACTTAAAGGTACTTTTGAGGACAATAATTGTGTATTTTTAAAATACTCAAAATATGTTCATCATAATTAATCCAAAAATGGAATCACTAATCTACAACAAATTGTTTTTATAAATATAATAAAAAAATTGCAGGTTGATGGTCCGTTGTTCTCCTGACAGGAGGTATAGCTAAGTCGAGGTGGACAATGGAGAGGGTACAGGCAGAGAAACAGTACTGGCAGGACTGCCTTTCCAACATGTGGGTGGCTCAAGGCCCTGTGTATGTATTGATCCAATATTCTAGATTGACATGTATATCACATGTATTAAAATAAAGTACAACACTGGCTGGTCCACGAACTGTGGAAGTGTTTTGCGGAAAGTCTCAATTGTAATCTCTGCCTCCAGGCATAGATGTATTCCATTGATGTAACAAAAGTTTTAAAGATAAACAACAAACACAGTTGGATAATTGGTACCTCAAACTTAAAGCTTGACTACATTTTGGCTCAAGAGGAGCTTACTGGACCAACAATTTCTATCCATATGTAGCCCTTGCAGAAAACTGTTAACTCCACTAGAATTTAAAATAAAATTCTGTGGGTTTGAGAAAAGATTCGTCATTACATTTGTAATGACGAATCTATTTATGCTGTAACAAGTAAATTTCCCCGTTCCCCGTGGGATAAATAAAGTATAATCTAATCTAATCTAATCTAATCTATGGGACTGACAGAGTTGAAGAAGGTTAAAGGACGACTGTCTTGTTTTCCTCGTTTTAGACATTTTACGATTATGTTGAAAATTTCATAACTTACTTGCCTGTTGAGCTTTCATACTTCCAGGCTGCAGGGTGCTGCTATCCAGTACACACACTTACAGGGCCGCTGCGTAATCCCTAACACTCCCTGCTATTACTGCAGTGATGAGGGCAGGGTGAGTCTTCCATGAATGATGACTTAAATTGATTGAATAAAACAGACCTATCACATTAGCTTAAATATTAGCTCAGAATTGCCTTACATTAGCAGTGTTTATCTGGATAAAGTTCGCTGAATCATGCTAAGATAAGAAGATTGCTTTGTGGCATAAGTCCAGATGCATATTAATGTATAAACTGCGCATTTCAAGAATGCATTAAATCTAGCTTTATTTTCATTTTGATTTTATGGGCCATATCTTCAGGGGCATCTTAATTTGGTTTGTCTTTTTCATTGAATGGGTTGTGATCGACAGATGGCAGGTCCTACAATAACCATAGAATCTAATATTCTTATTTTGGAGAGGAAAACACCCTAATCTGTCATGGTGCATGTATTTAAAACAGGATTAACATTAAATGGATGGAAAATGTAATAAATGAGCAAGAGTTCAAATGTGTTTTAGCACAGCATTAAAGCCCCATAATCATTAACCCCATGCAGAGAAAGAGCAATTTATAAAAATAAAGTCTGTCATAAAAGAATGGTAGCAATAAAAATCCAAAATATTACTCAAAATTGTATTATGGTTTATTATTTTATGGTACATAGAGAGCTTTATAGACAACAATTAGAGCCATCTAAAATAATTACATCAATAATCATCTTATATCTCACATTAACAGTGCAAACAACAGTAATGTTAAAAATTTTAAGACAGATCATCAATGATACACAGCTGTCAATGTAATACTGACCTGGCTCAATGAGAAGATGGGCACTCTTATCACCATAACCAGCATAATCCTCATCTTATTTTAGACGGACTAGGATAACCTCCTAACGTGACCACAACATAGATATAAACATTGAAAGAGGCATTCAAAACAATGTCAATACCTAGCTGTACATCAACTATGGGTTTGACAGTATTAACAATAACACTTAAGTATGGCCGACATCATGGGGCCAGGCTTGTGGACATGCACTGAGCCGCATCCCGAGTCATGTTTTTGTTTTCCTCAGAGGACGTCTGTATTAAAATGAACATTTATGTGTTGATTTAGGCTGAATGCATGTATGGGAAACTGGCCCCATGTGTTATTATGAGTCATCAAATGTACATGGGGCTTACTGGACGTAGTTTCTGCAACATGGATGTAAACATGTAAATATATTTTTACGCATTTATATTAGTCAGGATAAGTAGTTAGACATTAATTGGATCTTAATGAACTCTCTAACATTCATAATACCTGCTCAAGAGCTACATCATGTCACATTCACTAACACCTAGTTGAAGCTTTCTGTACTTGGGTCAAATATACAGGATACAGATACAGAGTACAGATTTCAAATTCAAAAGTCCTCCTGCCAATTGCCGTTTTCAACTAGGAAACAATTTTAGAATATAGGTATTTATCATTCTGTCTGTGAAGTTGTTCAGACATTGTGCACCAAAACGCGGCAGAACACACCTTGATGTGTTTTCTGTTCTGTTCGTTACCTCCACCAAGGAGGTGAGACCTCTGCCAGGAGGTTCCCTGTCTGTCCATTCAGGCAGTCCTGTCAGCAGGAAAACTCAAAAAATACTGGACGGATTTGCACAAAACTTGCTGCTTCATGGACCAGCAAGTGATTAACTTTTTGGGCCAGTGGACCTCAAAGAGGCACAGTAATGCCAGCTGTGTAGTCAGCAGTGAAAGGAAGCTCTCATTTTGTAGTTAGCCTTAGTTAACCTTAGTTAACTAGTTCAAAAACAGGTGGCACGCTTTTGTTACCTACCATATGTACATTTTGGTAAGAAAAATAGCAATCCCCCACTTCTACATTTTTGCTCAAATAACCTGACACCGTTCCTGTATTAGCCAGGTATTACATCATAACCAAGTGAGTTACTCAGTATCCATAATATGTGCTGCAGCTAATATGAAGCTCTTGTTCAAGTGTTATGAATGTGTTATAAACCAGAGTTCAAGCGAAGTTACCAGTGGCTGCCATCATCTGAGTAAGGAGCAAAAAAATGGGCACATTTAAGAAACATGCAGGCACTAAATAATCTATGACATTTTCCTGGTCCATTATAAAATTCACATTATTCTGGGCTAAAACATCTCAAGCTGAAAAGTCAATTCTAAAAAAAAAACAAAAAACAAAAACAAAAACACAAAAGAGTCAGAAGCATAACAAGGACATTTCTAATGGACAAGATTGGGTGACATGCAGGCTGGCATCTCAGCTTTAAGACAGAAGAGAGAGATTTGGATTTCTATAGGATCACCCTGTGATGAACGTTAGGCTATTACTCCTGGACATACAGTATGCTTAAAAAAAAATAAGACTACAAGGCTGGTGTCCACATATATTTGGCTTGGTTGGGGTGGAATAAGAATCCTGATTGAATGGAACTATTCTTGTAAGGGAAACAGAGTCTATATGTCTTTCTCTACAGTCACCGTTGATAGGTGCATATTTAAATCAGAGTTGTTGTGCCTATTCAGATGACATTAGATTGTGTTCTGGGCCATTAGGTGAGGTCCAGCGGGAGCTGAGATCTTGTCAGCACCTTATCTACTCTTATTTAATGCTTAAGCAGTTGTTAGGTTTCCCTCAGTGTGGAGAGAATAGTGTTGACAGATATGGGTGTGAAACAGATGGTGCTAGATCTGCTGCCACGTAAGGGGCAATCAGTCAAAAATTCATCTGTGTTATGGAGATGGTTTTGACATGTCAGTCTACATTTATGAAAATGACTTTCCTGAAGGGAGAAACCAGACAGGCAAGATTCTTGATCTTTTAGTTGTAATTATTGGTGATTTCAAAACCTGTGGTTCACAGTAGTGGCATTAGTCCTGGAACAAAAATATACTATGAAACATGGACATTCTCAGCTACTGTTACAGTCACCACTGCCAACAGTGCCAGATGATTCTCTAAGGAACTGTACATCTGTATTACACCACAAAGGGGAGAACGCGATGTTTGCTGTTGCAAGCTCAACTGTCCTCGGACCTTGGACCATTTTAAATATTACATATGATTTGTGTTTGTGTAATTGTGTGGATTGTGCTTATTGTGACATGGACCCCTTCCTGCAGCTTCCCTCTCTTCACCCTGGTTCGACTAGAACTCATGTTGGTCCTGCCGGGTCAGGACCTATTTGTGCTGGGCCAACACGTCATTAAAGATGTTGAGGAAGAGGTGGACGTGGTACTCCTTGAAAACCAGTGCTGGGCGGAAACGGATAGATCGCTCACCACAGCCTCCCAGGAGGACACCTAATAATGAAAGATACTGTCATTGTGTATCCACATTGTCATGAAGACAGCAAATCAACAGGTGCCCTGTCCATGCATTTCCAATAGAGCTGGGTGACCACAACCAACAGTGACCATCAGTGGCTGATGTCTGGACAGCAAGTCAGCAAGCTTGTAGGCTGAGAGAAGTGAGCCAAGGCTGAGGTTTTTGCAGTTATGTGCCATCAAAAGTGCGTAAATAAGACAGCGTCAGAGATACTGTGAGGTTTATGTTTCACTCTGATTGAGCTAGGGCTAACGACTCCTGTAGACTTCAAGTCTTTATGCTAAGCTAACAAAATGGTATACATAGGAACCAAACCAGTGGATGAACAGAGGTGAAAATGGTATCAAACATCTTGTCTCAGTTATGGTAAGTCGGAGAGATTGGTCATTTGTATAGGTATGAAGTCTGTTCTATACTGTACTACGAGGGAAAAGTATAGATAGAGAGGGTCTTTCTATACTCCATCACAGTCTATACAGGCATAGAGGGTCATTCCAATGCACAAGCAGTTAGGGTTGCTTTTCTGCAGCCTGTCAAGCACAGCAAACACTGGACCCTGGATTTCGCTAGTTCAAAGCATTCCATATAAACCAGGTTCCCACTGGTGACAGAATTTCTGAAATATCATGGAATTTTGAGAGATGTAATTCCAACAGGGCAACTCTCTGGGGGACGTCAGGGAATGACAACGCATTTTAAACTGGGTCACTTCATACAAATATAAAACTAGACTACTGACGTATTTACAGCTTTTCTGAATTGTAACCCATGACTGTCAAACAAGGACCAAATAATGTTCTCAGGTCATGTAAGTCCTTTGACTTACTTAGGGAGGGTCATGGATAAATCTACAGTGGGACCCCTGGACATAATCTAAATAGAATTTGGAATCCAATCTAAACTGGATTAAAAAAAATGACTTCTTATTGTGTGAGAACTACTTGTGCAACAACATAACTGAATTAAGAAGAGTATTGACCGAATGAGTGGCAACTTGCTTCTTACCCTTGTCTCTGGCCTTAAGGATGATGCTGTTGCGTGTGGCATCATCACGGACGTCAATGGCGCAGAAAGTCCCCTGTCCTCGAGCTCGGCTCAGTATGCCAGGGTATTGAGCCTGGAGACCAGGGGAATAGCAAGAGAACACATATACATTAGGGCATTTCCACATCAAGAACGTCTGGAGCAGTTTCTTTGAACTGCTCGAGCATTGTTTTCATTAGTTTGTTTGGCCAGGTGAGAACAATAGCCTAAAGACACTTGGTGGATCTCAGTCTTCTTCCAAACTAGAGTGCAGTAGGAATGAGAAGGTAGTCCAAACCAACTATAGGAAATAGCCCCTAACTACAAGGTTTTATATAGAGAGAGAGAAACATTTGTTGAGATTAGATAGCATGCTCAGAAAGCCTGTCATAACAAAGTGAGCTCAGTGTAAACCTGGAAATATGGTCAATTGCCAAAATCAGAGGAGCACATTTCCCAACTATGCAAAGAATGCTGAAATATACAAGCTGACAACACCACCCAACCATTAGCTAAAGTTACAAGAAGTGTATTGGATTTGTTTCAAATGCCAGTGCTACAGAAATCTGAAACCATTTTCCAATCTCTACTCGTGATTTCCTCTGACTTTTGCTTACAAGCCCATTTATAAAAGTAAACTTTTTCACTCTGGTCTGCACCAAAAAACCCTTGCACCCCTGCATTCTTACATAGTACACACAAACTTGGGCCTACCTGTAGTTCATATAACCCATGTAGCAAGGCTTTGCCGGAACGTGTCACCTCTTCCAGTAGGTTTTCTCTGCGAATCACATTGAGAACCTCAGATAGGAACAGGTTCTTTGAGGGGTCACCCATCCATGTGTTGAAGATCCGATATGGCTGCACACAAAATACGTCACAATGACAAACAATCTCGGGTTAACTGTGTACCACAAAGGCAGCGTAACCTCTAAAAATGCAATTCTGACAACATAAAGCTAAACTACTTCGTTACACTCTTATGTACAGAAGTCACAACTGCTATATAGCGGCTATAATGTAAGTATGTAAATGTAAATAATGTAAGGCAAGTTTCCTTGTTAAAAGAGAGACCTTGTCAGCCTGTAGTTCATCCCTATGGTAGTAGCCACCAGTCAGGAGCTTCTTGCTGAAGGAGACAACGTCAGCAGGGTCATCCATGCCCCAGTGCTCATGGGCCCAGAACTTTCCTGTGGCACCTCCACCCGTCTGAACCTCATCGACATGGAAAGCACAGCCATGCTGGAGGGAGGAAGGGGTTAAGAGATTAAGAAGTGGGAAAACAATGGAGGAAGTGAGACCAAGAAAGGAAGAGGGACGAGGGAGAGAAAAGTGAGGATATCAAAACGGTTTAGACACAATTAGAAAGTCATCAAAAGTTGAACTACTAATCTAGAACCAGAGCTGAACCTCCATCAAAATAGTCTTACGGCACAGATCCTGGAATACTGCCAGATCAGAATGGTGGACATTACTAAGATACAAGGTGTGAGGTGAGGTAAAAGTCCCATTTACCCATTTTTTCAGTGTAACAATTATTTATGAAAGTAAGTCATTTCTTTGAGGTGCAAAGTTACCATGTGGAAGTTTCCTGCAGACGCTATCTGCCGGATCTACTTTCCAATTCAATAGGAAAATAACAAGAAAAGAGCTGTTTCATTTCCTCAAAAAAATGGGTCATGTGGATTCATATCATGCCCAAATAACAACAGAGCCCAACTTTTACAAATGTTCAATTTTGCTTTAAATTGGCATGGGAAATTCCACCAATTAGAGGCCTGATCAACACTGGTCCAAAGCCAGTGGAGTTTGAAGATACAGCAGAGGCATATGTGTAGAATGACTGTCAGAAAACTTCCCAACATGCACGAAGGTGAAAAAATAAGCAATAGAAATTATATTATAATTATAATAAATTGTTACAATTGCAGGACGATAATTACTTTTGACCAAGCTTAGTGTAACTCCTGCTGGCCAGCAGATGGCGCTGATTGACTGCATGGGTGTAGCACTATGAATAAGACAGAGCCCCACAGTATCGAAGATATGCAACACCACTTTTTTGTTGAAGAAAAAGGAAAATTCGCCTTGAAAAATGGAAGTGAAAAAAAGTCGATGCAGAAGTTCAGCAATTTTAAGGCTGACTCTGACAGTCTGATTTTTTATTTTAGAGCTGGCTTGATACCAATGTGTTCGTAGAGGTAGCTGTGGTTAAGTCTGGGATTTTGTATATTTTGAGGATTGTAAGCATGTCTTGTCAACTCTGATGAGGTAAGCCAAGTTACCTTTCTTTACTTTCTTACTTTTTTTCCTTTCTTTTATGAGGTTCATATGTTTTATAATTT
Organism: Holocentrus rufus; assembly: GCA_900302615.1. NCBI lineage: Eukaryota > Metazoa > Chordata > Actinopteri > Holocentriformes > Holocentridae > Holocentrus > Holocentrus rufus. The sequence continues at coordinate 23,786 of OMLF01033053.1, forward strand.
TACTTTTTTTTTTTTACTTTTTTCTACTCCATTTGTTGTCTAAAAATGTGTTGCTAAATGATCAGAGCTGTTGACTGAATTCATATCTGTCACAGAAAACACTACTTTGCAACAAGCATGTAAGTTCAATGAATTTTGACTGAAGATGGTTAATTTACGATTAGCCAGATAAACTATAATGCCTGTTTTTGCTATCTAAATGAGCTAATTTTCAGTGACAGGATATAATACAGTATACACAGTGTCACTTATTATGAATATGAGCATTATGAATATGTATATCCTAAAAATTTCCTGGGATATGATCTGGAATACTTTATGTAAACGCACTGGTATTTAGTCTGTCAGTAACCAGTTAACAAAATTGTGACGCTGAAACTCTTCAGAATGAGGACAGCAGAGAAGGAGCTATTTCAACGTCCTCATATTGATAACTCTTACCTTGCGAGCGATGTTGCGGAGACTCTTGAAGAAGTCCGGGGAGGCGTGGTTATCTCCACCTTCGGCCTGGATGGGCTCGATCACAATACCCGCCACGGGCTTCCCCTTCTGCCTCCACTTGACAATCAGATCCTCTACCTGAGGAGAAACACAGGCATGAGTGAGCGAGCGTATACTCAGATGCACTGCATGTTTATTCTCATTCACTCAGTCATACTAGCAATTTCACTTTTTGACCTCTCATTCAGAATTTTATGAAATATGGCAGCTGTTTCCATGTGATCAAATGAATCTGTAAAGGACATTTTGGACAGGTGAGAGATGGTTTAAAGGAGAAGTGAAGGAAACAATCTATGTCAAGGTGGAACAACCATCCCTGAAGAGGGGGGGTGTACTTCAACACCACTTATCAGCCACTTGCAGTGCCCCAGCGGTTTCACAGCAGTTCATAACAGAGTCATGTCGCTCTAACAGCTGTCATATATGAACGCCACCTGACCTTAATAACTGTCAACGACTCTCAAATGATGTCAAGATGTGAAATGCCTACTGAGGTTTAAATGCTGGGCAACCCCCATTAGAACTGAAGAAGCTTCTCGGATAGTTGCAAAATGTCTTCAAGATTATGCCGTTGGTCCAGTTGCCTTTTGATTTTTTACTACATAACATATTGTCCGAGGCTGTAGAGTAAACCTGGACAATGCAACGCGCTCATTTCAAATCCTGATTCTCCAAGCGTTCAGTATTGTGTGGCTGCTGGGATTGTTTGACCTCTACAGTATGTTTTTACTAGGGATGGGAATCGAGAACCGGTCCCAGTTGAGAACCAGTTCCAAACTGATAAGCAGAATCTATTATGGCATTGGTATCAATAAAATCTTACCAATTCCCATCACTAGTTATTACGCTGTGGCTATAACTGCAATTGTCAAAATGAAAGGGGAGAAATAAACAGAGCAGTATGTAGAGAACCATGTCAATCCATATGTTCATATTCACATTCAAAGTCTTCTTTTAAGCTACTTGCACCCTTGCCAGACCAACAGTAGGGGGCTGCAGCGACTGTAACACACACTGGGGGAGTTGGAGTTGGATGACTGAATTGTGAGGAAAAAGAGCAGAACTGCCAAAAAATTAAAAGGAAGAAGACACGCACCCAAATATAGCCTACTGTCGCCTTTTGGTCCCCTCTTCACACACACACACACACGAATACACACATACACACACACACATCAAACACGCCCCTACCTCCTCCAGACAGCGGGCCTCTTCCTGTGCATTCTCCCTGGCAAACTCCTCCAGTGGGTACTGCAGTCTGGGGAACGGGGCGATCGGCCAATCAAATGACGGCACATCCAGCTTGTGGATTGCTTTGGAGTGTGTCGTTGCCAGGCAACCTTAACGAGACAGAGGCATTGTTAGCAATGGATCTACGATTCCAGAAATGATTTGTTCACCATAGGGTGCAATAATAATTTAATAATTATTGATGTACTATTACTACTATTTAAGCAATTTCCCTGCGGGGATCAATGAAGTTTTCTGAATCTGAAATTGAATCTATTAGTGCATTAATAGAAACTGTACAGTTTGTTCAAAAGGAGATCAAGAATAAATAAATATTCGTGCCATAAACCTTTGTGTTTTTCAGGTTTCTGAGTGTTTTTTCTTAGATTGAACATCATCACTTGAGGACCGCTAGCTTAAGGACAGTTTAATGACTTAATGACATCGTTCCCACTGAATCCATCAGAAGCATTGTGTGTACACTGCAGCTACATTAAGGAGTGGCTACCAGCAGCCCTGTGCATCAGCAGTCAGGTTTTGACTTGTTGTTTTCCTTTTTCCTTGATTTTTCTGCTTAAACTCTCCCTCTCTCTCTCTCTTTCATGTAATCGCTCACTCGCAGCCTCTTTTTTTCGCTCTGTCAGTTTCATCAGTTCACCTCAAAACTCTCTAAAAATAGATTATTAACACCCACTGGTATCTTTTTGTTGTGAAAGTGATATTAACAGAAATACTAAGAAATAAAAAGACTGACTATGATACCATGATCAGATATCACATAATACCAGACTAAGTACAACTGTGGTGAGTAAACTGCATGAATATGTGAATATAAAGTTGATGTTATTTGTGAATTAATACGGCATTTTGGACACCGAGACAAACTGACCAGGATATAGAATACTGAAGACGTTATGGGATAGTGTTGAGGCAAGTACTATACTCACCCATGGTTCTTCCATGGAAGCCCCCCATGAATGATAAAATACTGAGGTCTGGACAACCTGGCCCCTGAAAGGAAGAAAGAAAGAAAGAAAGAAATATTAGAAATTAGAAAGAAATTAACTAACACACATTGGCTAAGAATCCCATAATATTAGTGGTGTAATGAGGCTTCTTCACTCACCTGGTTAACCATGCAGGAGCTGAGGTCTTCATCAGATGGTGTAGTGTGGCCTCGCTCTTTGTTCTACACCGGAAACAAACACAGTTAGGAACTCACACAAAAATGTGGGCTGCCACAGAACTGGAATTTTGTTGTTGAGATGGTTATTAGATTTTGTTTTGATTCCTCAAGAAATGTATTTAAACAAAACAGCGACGTGTATGTATATAAGTTTGTGTGCACAGTAGAATATCATGTGTAATGTGTACCTGGCATGCTTTTTTTAAATTTTTTTTTTTTTTTTTATAAATCTGAGCGAGCACGTAAATGGTAAATTCTGGATTTTTGTACATTTCTGTAAATTATGGCACTTGGCTGCAACAGAAAGAGCTGTGCATGAATGAAGCTTGTACACTTGGACCTCTGTTCTTAAGTTTTTAATTATGCTTCGATCCCATGTGTTTTATCACTCAGCCTTTCAGCAATGGCTGTACAAAGCACAGGAGGAATTATGCAAAAAATTAAGTGAAGTGTAGAGTAGGAATGATAGTCGAACTGAATACCTTTTCCATACAGGCTGTGGTAGTTGAAATGAGCAGTTTTTACGCGCCATTTTATTTACCAAAATGGCATTGCATGTGATCATCATCAAGTCAAACTAGAATTAAGTGCCTCTATTTCATTATTTCAGGGTTTCTGCAATTGACTAAGGTAATTATAACACTTTTTAAATGACACAGTTAAATGGCATTTCAATAGGTGCCTCCTTCAGTGTGCAGGCTCAGTCATTAGCACAATATACCGTTTTTTGAACATTTCAATTTGATGCAGACTGCATTTTAATAGCTGCAAGGAATCAGAAATAAAAGAGACATGTTTTTCAGGATCTGGAAAACACTCCACATTTGCTACTTTTACCTGACAAAGCTCTTTGTGGATTTAGAAAAAACAAAACAATAAAAGGTGTATGAATGTAGTTGCATGTGTGCAGTGCTATTGCAGTACATACTCACCCTGTACCAGATAAACATGGCTTTGTAAGCGTTCTCATTGGAGCAAGAACCACAGGCCATGGTCTGAACACGAGTCATCCCACTGGGAGCCACCTTTAAGAGGACAAATGAGGATAAAGCAATGATACACAAGGCAGCAGTAAATCTGTTCCTGCAAATGGTGAAGTCCCATCAGTTAGAAATAAAGTGGCATCCGAAAGTCCATCAGTGACTGCTCTTTTTTTTTTTGCATATTCGAAAAAACTAATACAATTTGTTTTACTCAGTTGATATTTCTAATTCAAGAATATATTATTAAGATGACACAAATACATTCTCAAGCTGTTGTCACACCATTTATTTCATCCATATATGTTGCACAGTCTGAATTGCTCTGGTCTTCCAACAAGTAATACCAGACATTGATTAATTAAAAAAGTCTTCTATGCATTATTGTAGCTACTGCTATTGTTGCTAAAACCATTCATTATTATTATTACATTACATTAGTCATTATCACATAGCTCATAATAATATCAGAGGAGGTAAATGAAGCAGTTCAGAGTTTAAGGTGGCAGTACAAGATATATACTACTAGAGGCATTTTCATGTTGGCCCCACACCTGTCATTTCATGTGACTTGTAACTATCTATATCTGGATAAGGATAAACCACATTGCTTTACACTTGGTAGTCAGATGTATCTTAAGTCAGCCAAACTGAAATCCAACTACTATTTCAAAA
>OMLF01033074.1:2614-15904 GCA_900302615.1 Holocentrus rufus
AAAAAAAAAAAAAAAAAAAAAAAAAAAAAGGCAGCGAGAAGTGGCCTTGCTGTTTCACTGTAACCTTCATCGCAGCTGAAGTGGTTTGAAGTGGCTTGAAGAGACATGTTTGATGAATAAGTTCCCTCGACTGTGACACTAATCTGGAGCTCAGGCCTTGGATGGAGCCCTGCTGCCTTCCATTTTGATCCAAGGCCGGGATATATTCCTAAAAGCCACACACTTAATGTTCCTGTAATTATCAAAGAGGTACAGGAGAAAACCACTTGTAGTGTTTTGATGCGTCTTTGGGGTACACGGACTTTTCCTTTAAGAGGAGGCTGTTGTTTTGGGGGGAAATGCAACAGTTTGAGATTTAAAATAAACTTTCTCTTTGTTTTGTGAGAATCCACTGATCTGGCTTCAAATCCATGCAGAGTAAGACTTTTTATTTTTTTGCTGTGGCTGATGCATGTTCAAATTAAACACCTGAATTTAAAACAAAGGAGAAGAGAAGAGTCGGCCTTGTGTTGACAGTAGCCACAAAACAGATCCAGAGGGACGTTCAACTCTCTTGGCTCACAGTTCAACCTTCACCAAAGCGCCCCCCCTCCACAAACTGTTATCTTAACAACACATGTTGTACCTGCTTGCATAGCACACAGCACAGTACACCAGTAGGTATGTATTAGTGGTCTCTACCATAACAACAAACATCACTATCACATTCCTATAATATCCTGTGTGATCTAATTGAAGTGACCTTATGGTAGTTTATAGCATTTTTAGCTAAGTATCACTTTAATGTTCCTATATGGAGGCTTATAGTGTTTCTGGAGTAGTCAGTGGTGAGTTTACTGACCTTTACATGTCTATTTGTTATTTCCTATGAATGGTATCACTTTTCCTTTAAGAGTCCGAGTATTAAATTATAGTCTTTACATATGACATTAGCCTCGGTGACATTTGTTCAGTAGCCTCCATAAATTGTTATAGGATCACTGTACTGTAGCCTAGTTTGTTTTTTCGTAAGAGACGGAGAGAGAGAGAGAGAGAGAGAGAGAGAGAGAGAGAGAGAGAGAGAGGGAGGAAAAAAATCTTTACCTTTCCAGATGGGTTTGATTCAACGGCTGAAATCCATTCCTCCCCCAGCAGGGTGGATGTGTACAGTCCGTGTGTCAGAGGCTGTAGCGGCAGCAGCAGCGGCGGCAGCAGCAGCCGAGCGGGCAGAGGGGGGGACTCCCGGCCCGGATCAGGCCGGGTTCCACCCCTGCAGATGCGGCAGGGAGGCGAGCGAGTACCGCGGGCTGGTCTGGAGACTGCGGAGGGGAACCGGAGCCGCCGCTTCACCTCCCCGGCGCGCTCCGGAGGATCTCACAGGAGTTGTCCTGCCTCAAAGGGCGCAAGTTGGGGCATAAAACATGTGATTGGATCGTCAAAAGGAGGGGGGCTCTGGGCAAGGACGGCTTCCCCGTGCGGTTTGCCTCATCTAATTTACCTGCATTGGTTCGGCGGAGAGAGAGAGTGAGTCTCATCGTAAATAAAATAGGAGCACTCAAACTGAAGAGGTTCAGCCCCCTTTTGATAACGCAAAAAAACACCCCTTGATGGATGGAGTGGGTGTGCGAGTGGTTTGAACTGAAAGTAATACACAGAAGATAAATAAAACCCTGATAAAAAATCCTATTCCTATAATATTTCTTTTTGAAGTTCGACTGTCTGTCAACTTAATAGTGAGTTTATATGTAGATCATGGATTTTTCCCCCCTTCCGAAGTATTCCCACATTACTCTCTCTCTCTGTATACAACTGTGTCGAGTCTTTCTAAAAATTTATTATATAATTACTATTATTCGTTATACAAGCAATTACAGCATTGTGACATTATCAAACTTTAATGACAGGCAGTTCTCCAGAAAAACTTGATATTCTGGTGAAATGAGCAAACGAGAGTGTAAGCCTGAGCTGCACAGATACACATCTGTGATGCAAAATATGTACATTTTAAATTGGAAAACATCCAACACTGCTGGGCTTTTTACAGTCCGACCTCTGAAAAGGTCAAACTGACATTATGGCAATAAATGAGGCCTGCTACTTTCACCCAACTGCTGGAAACATAGGTCACTTTAAATCCATTTTCCAAGTATCAAGTTGCAAAATGTTTATGCATTATTTTTTATTTTTTTTACATTTTTACTTTATACTAGTGGGGATTGTTTATTTAATGCAAGGTGATGCACTTTATAGCTGAGCAAAGACTTTATAAGTGAACAACAGTAAAACTAGATGTCCCGACTATCTGCAATGGGTTTGGCTTGAGGTCAAGACCTCAAAATTATTAAAATTGTTTTCTAAGCTGAACAATAGAAATTCATAATTTTACTTAGTTTGTTGTAATAGAGGATCTTTCAACATTAATTTTCCTGAACATTTCCATATACCAGGCCTACATGTGCCCCCCTACCATCCCTACATGGGGAAAAAAATGAGACCATCTCATTTAAAAGTTTTTATTTGAAATGATTTTAAATACAAATAATATATATTTTTTTCCATTTACAATGACAGTTCTTTTGTAAACAAAAGTGGCAGATAGATAGTCATTGGGTAGTTTGTCCGAACCGATGCGGCCTGCACCAGGCCTGTCACGGGAGAGATGGCGTCGTATTTAACCTCACTGCAGTTATTTTCCACACAGCGTAAATCACTGATGCTACATTCTATTGCAGAGCGATAAATACTCAGAGTACAATATTACCTGTTAGCATACACCTGCTTTCAACACAATTACAGGAGGGTAGTGCATATGGGTGTCTGTGTGTGTTTATGTGGTGTCAGGAGAGCATGCACCCGGATAATCGAACCCTTTCTCTCCCACACAAACATAATGCACTAATGTATACAGCGATAAAAAAAAAAAAAACAATAAACTCATGAGTGTGGCTATTCACTGTGAAAGATTAGTCATTTCTCTCCAAACAGAACGATCAGGTCATCTACATACAGTGAGAGTCGGCAGAGCTCTGCAGGGAAGCTCTGAAACGCGTTTCCACTCATACAAGATCAACAGACGTAAAAATGAGGTTAAAATGAAAGAAAACCAAAAAAAAAGAGACAAGACTTATGGGTTACATTTGTTATAACTAGAGCTTAACTGAAACAAAATCCAAAATTTAAAAAGGGTGGAAATATTATGGGTTTGCCCAAACTGCTCACAAAGTAGGCAAAAAAAGAAAACATCCAGGATTTTGATGGAATTTTTTTCCATCTGACATTGATGTTGGATTCATAAAACTAAGCTTATTCTGCGCTAAGTGACCCCAAAAAATGAACAGAATATGCGTAGTCTTACACTGTTAACTTTGAACAGACAGTTTGACCTCAGTCGCTTCAACACAAAGTCCCGACCCCACCTGCAGTCATGTTGCATGTATGACTGTTTTTCCAGCAGACAGAGGAAGAAAAAAAAAAAAGCTCTCTCTTTATGGACTTATTAGAAGCTTTGTCTGTGATGGCAAGATCAATATGTATCCTAAGACTGAGGATCTATAAGAGAGACTAATTCAACTCTAAAACAAACTGAAACGAAGGCCAAAAAAAAAAAAGAAAAGATTTTCTTACAAACACAAAGGAAGAAAATAATATTTAACATTTAACTGCTCTCCCAAGAACCATTGGTGCATAGCACCCAAGGACTTCCTCTATAAAAGTGTAAGTTGTGGTATTCAGTTGTATTCATAAGGCCTTTTTGGACAATGAGTATATACTGGAATGTGCTACAACTGTAAAAAACAAAGATGAAGAAGAGAAAGGAAAAGACACTTCTCTGAAAAAAAAAAGCCATCAGAAGTTTGTCTACATCTGAACCGCGTCGAAGACTGAATCTCACAACTTATATGTCATATATGGACAACAACAAGAGTACTAATAATACAACCGAAACAAAACACTGCCAGTTTTTTTTTTTTTTTTTTTTTGCCATTTTCACCCATTATACTTGGGTTGGTGATTCATTTGCAAATCCACCTGCTTTCCAAACAAGAATTTGAACTGTCTCTTTCAGGAAAAATCCACTTTAACGTGGATCCAATGGACAGAGCAGGCGTGACCGATAGAACCGCGACTATCCGCAGGTTTTCTGCATCTCCTTCAACATACACTGAGTGACCGACGGCTGTGACAATGGGAAATGAAAGGTGAGACGAGACTCAGCTGTGCCCCCTTGTGTTGACAATGAGCGAAACCTCCCAGTGCTCGACTTGGTTGTGATCCCCCGGCGCGCAGGGCCTTTGCCGATGTGCACCACTGCATTTAAGTGTACAATAGAAAATATCACTGGTGTGGAAAACACTCGCGTTGAACGATTTCAAAATCATGAGTCAGAACAATGTAATGATTTCCATACAGAGGCCATTTGTTGTTGTTTTTTTTTTTATTTTGTGAACGTATTTTTTGTTGTTGTTGTTGTTGTTGTACATCCCCCTCCCCTGAAGAAAAGAGAAAAAAAAGAGCCCAGATAATATAGGTCCTCCAGTCCACAGTGTGCCAAACTTTCATACCTGTACAAACACACACACACTTACAAACACACAAATGACATACACCCATATACAAGCTCACGCACACGCACGGCACTCACACACACACACACACACACTCACACACGCTCACACACTTGGGCCTGGGTAAATATTCACAGAATTTTCTTCCGCTAACGACGGAAAGTGAATGAATAAGTCTATAAGAGGTCTCTGTAGAAAAGGGAAATGGAGGGTTGGGGTCACAGTCCATGTCATTGTAAAGGTAAAGAAGGGGGCGGGGGCTCTGTGTGTATAAATTGTCCACCGTATATGTGTGTGTGTGTGTGTGTGTGTGTGCATGGCGGGCACAGCTTTGCTGTTCCTGGTTCGCTGCTTTTGAGTGCTGTTGTTAAATAGGAGTGGCTGGGTGGTGAGTCCATGGGGGCTGGGTGTGTGGGTGTGTGTGTCTGTGTATGTGTGTGTGTGTTGGCGTGCCCGTGCGCGTGCGTGTACGCGTTCAGTCGTTGTCCTCGTCGTCGTCTTCGCTCTCCTCGATGCCGTCGCTGTCCTCCTGCTCCTCGTCCTCCTCCTCTGTGTCCGGGATGTCCCACTGTGGATGGTTGTCCAGCATGGCTTTGGCCTCGTGGACCTCCAGCTGAGAGAAAAAAAAAAACCACAAACACAATTTAGCATGCTAACGGCATGGTATTAAAGGAATAATCCACCCAAAAACTTGATCCATTTTGTATTACCCTGAAAAGTGAAAAGGTTTTTAATCACATGCCTCAGAGAGAATGAAGATTCTAAAAACTGTAGTCATTTCTGTTAGAATGGAGCTGATTGGTGACTTTGACAACAGCAGCAAAAAGAATATGAAAATGTCCGTTTTAAAATACTCAAACTTTTCATGCACTTGACTTCCCACTTGTATGTTAAGTATGTCATAAACCAATGTAATTATGCTCAATAACTGCTAAACAAACCACCTCCGGAAAATTCCTCATGTTTGTTCACTGGCCGGGAGTCCTGATTGCTGTCGATGACTGGATGAATGTGAAGGCCGGCGGCCAACAGGCATGTTCCAGGAATGGTTTAATTAACCATTTAATAGCTAAAGTACACTGGTTTGGAATGTACTGAATGAATCAAGAGTTGGATTATGTGGTGTGAAGAGTTTGACAATTTACAGCAAACACTTTTATATCCTTTTTGCAGCTGTTCGATGTCACTGATCAACTCCACTCCAACCTTAAAATGTCCATGATGCTTGAGATTAAAACTTTTTTCCCACTGGACACAACCTTAAAGTGAGTGAATGACACAAAATATATAGTTTTTGGGTGAAGTATTCCTTTAAAAGTGCAATCCATGCACACTAATACGCTAATACACAAATAGATATAAATGAGTTTACAGTGTTCAATGCATTCCAGAAGTTATTTTATGATCAAATGATGAAACTGACATTTTTGGGGTATCCTCTTTGCCTCACCCACTGCTACTTCAGTTATTGATTTCCTGTTTCCCCAAAAGACTGACGCCCCTTACTCAAATTACAGCATGTCCTGCGGCTGCACTGCATTACGGCCTTTTGAGGCTCCTGCTGGTCGGAGAAATTGGTATCTCTGCCTCTTTTGTAATGGATTTTTCACTGCACGATTGTTAAATGATGGTGCAAAGTGGAGAGTCAAGAGAGAAGCCGTCGCTCTGATTCTGAGGGACTGACACCAAAACTGATGTTTCCCGCCCACGTTCTGGACAGCTGAAATTAAACTCCATTGTAGCCTGGAGTGGAAATTTCTCGACATGATATCATGTTGTCAACAATCTGGGCAGTTACACACGGAAAAACAAACAAAAAACGAAATCAAAAAAAAAAAAAAAAAAAAAAACACACATACAGCACACTACCAAACAACAAACTGGATCTAGAAATAAAATATACATCACCAATAGCTGTTTTTTTTAAAGTGTTTTAGTATAAATTTTTCCTCTTAAAATGGGGCTGTGTTTTATCAGGCAAAATTAAGACTTTTATGGCCTTTTTTCACTCAGAATGAACTATAACACCAATTCTGCAAATAAAAGCTGCACAAGGCAGTGCATTTATGTAAAATTCGCCCATTGAATCAGTCTCTATCATCAAACTGTGCCTGCAAAAGACACGAGCATCCCATTGCCACAAAGTGAGCGCCTGCAGATTTTCCTTAACCAATTGTAATGTCAGGTATCGTTACAGCATTAGATTTTCTTGGTGCACAAAAGCCACAGATCAAAACTTAAACGACAAAAGACTTGTCTTGCGAAGAGCACTCCACTGAGAGAAAACTAGACTCGCCAATAATGGCTCAACCTGCTGCAAAAAAGATTTTATTTCAGTATCTCAAGCCCCATCAAGCAACGAGTGCAGGCCTGAGAAGTGCACCGTACACTGACATCCCCTTACATGATTTCCAGTTAATGAGGTCCTTCATCAATTTCAGCCACCAGAGTACAAAGCTGTGCAGCTTTAACATGAATTTTAAAATTAAAACAATCATTGAGCTTTAAAGATTAAAGTTATTTTCCAATTTTTTTTCATCATAATGACTGATTGTATTCAAACTTTCATCACTGACTTAAGGTTTGACTGATCAGTTTGCTGTGAGAGCTGCTGTCCAATACAAACCCATAGGGGAATTTTTTTTTATTAATGCTCTTGCTTGGCTGTTATATGAACAAATACACATATTTCCTCCACACGTGTGGGAATCAACACCACAGATGAGCCAACTGCTGGTTCATTTTGGCTGCAGCTGACCGGTCCATTGTTCCAACTGGTTTGGCAGGTAAAGAACCATTATTTTCCTGACAAATTACACAGATTTGGCTGCAGAAACAGTGGAAATGGTTTGTGAATTCTGCGATGTGCCAACCACTCTGGCGAGTGGCAGGCACAGTTGATTTGCTGCTCTGTTACATGCATGAGTACACACATAAAAACACACACACACTCCTATGTGCATGCTGAGTCACTTGCAGTTTCTCTTTTATCACACACACACAAACACAGATTTCTTGTTACCTTCAGTGGTTTGATCTGGTCCAGTCCCAGGTAGGAGTCCGAGCGCAGGATGACAGAATACTGGTAGTTGCCTGTTTTGGAGGGGGCTGGGAACTTCAGCTCCACCTGACACACACACACACACACACACACACACACACACACATTATTAAACATGATCACATTCACTCAGTATTACATAGGAGTAGAACAATAAATTGATAATACAGTATATATCATGATACCTCCTCTTGTGAAACATTATTGATACACTTAAATGGACACCAAGTATTGATATTTTTATGAAAGGTAACTATTTTAATGCAGTTGTTAAATTATTTCAAAATTAGATTTTATATACATTTTTTGACATAAAATATAGAAATGTTTGTGTTCATATTAAAACACTGAAAAATATGATTGATCCCTGCTTATTGAAAAATGATTTGCCTTTTCCAGGGTATTTTTTTCCTCTTTAGTTCCAGATATTGTGACGTATGAAGGCTGCTTATCTAAATTGCATATTGCAGAATTATTTCTATTGCGATATATAGTAGATTGTCCAAGTAATGTACAGTCACAGAAAATTACATTCAACTTGTTTGATCCAATGAGCACTCGCATAATTTATGAACACAGATGAAGAGCTACACCAGTGTTACTCATGATATCGACAGATGCTATTTAATGTGGAAAAACTGCAGGTTTATCATGTTAACGAGATCAGATGAGATCAGTGGTAATGAGAAAGAGGAGGGAATACATGGGAATGATTTGGGATGTATTTTCATGGTATGAAAATACATCCCACATTCATTCACAAGGCTATTACTGTCAGCGTTCCCTCTGTCTTCAAACAGATTTGGGTGTAAATAACATTATAATATAAATCTGAGAGTCTCACTCGTCCTCACAGAACCAGTTGGCAGGATTAAGTCCAACATTTTCAATCAGTTGTTCAGTATAATGAAGCCGGTCAGACATTATAAACCGACTGGTCAGTGTACAACAGCTTGCACAAATATTTAGCTGCCATGTAGGTTGACACTGTAAATATTTTTTGTGGTACTAACAGATTGTATTTAAGTAATGCTTAAGTACTGCATGATCCACATTACAACATCTTGCTAAATCGGAGAGACCTCACTGTTTGATGATGTCAAAATGACATTAAAGGAGAATTCTGCACAAAACAAATTGTTAAGATGTTCCAACAGCTTCGAGGTTGAACCGTCTCACCACGCAGAGTCGATGCATCACAATAACTCCAGGTTCAACATCAAGAGACGACAATAACACTGCAAAAATCGCTAAAATATAAAAAAATGGCAAACTGCAGGATGAGAAAGGCTTAACAACAGCACTGAATAACGCAAACCAGAAAAATAAATAAATAAATGAATGAATGATTCAATCAACTGAGAGAAGCGCAATGTGGTAGGTAATTAGAAATGAACCACCACATGATGACTGGTTCCAACTGTAAATATTAGACCAACATTAGCTAAGCCTGTGATTACTCTGTCGTGCAATTACATATGGCAAACACCTCATTATCAGTATAATGAGGCTAATTATTATCCAGCACATGAGGGGAGAATGAGCCGTGAACACAGCAACAATTTACTGCCATGCTTTGTGGATGAAAGCAACCACCCCTTACCCCCAACACACACACACACATGCACACACAACCCCATCCCCAATAACATGTCTGTCACACACATGGCTTACAAGCAGTCACACAGGCACAAACAACAGAAGGAATTGTTAAAGTGACAGACTAATTGATTACTAGACAGTGAACGGTTATGGAAGACTGGGCTCCCTTATGCATGGGTGGCCCACCTTCTTATCGTTACATTCCTTTACAACAGGGACAGCTGGTCGCGCAGGCTAACACGGGCCTCGTTAAGCGTTTAGCTAGCTGTCAGTCCTTATTGTTGTGCGGAATACCAAGATCAGAGGTGCAAGTCCTTAAAACAAACACACACATGCATGAACACACACACACACACACACACACACACACGTACACACCTCCAAGGAAATAATGACAGCAGTGCAAAGGGTTGCCTAGCAACAGGATGTGTGAGGGGCTGCGGTGCACGAGAAACAGAGGAAACACACCAACATGCACACTTTTACTTACCGAGACCTTTTTTTTTTTCCTCCAGACAGATTATACTCTAAGCCACTGTACACCCCCGCAGCATTTTAAAAACACACACACACACACACACACACACACTCCTACAGCACTCACACACAAACTAGCCAGCCCTTTGCCATACTGTACATTACAAGCACACAAATAGAATACTCTTGCTGCTACCCGTTACAGCAAACTCTCACATTCAGGTTATCCCTTCTTCTAGCGTTTCATACATGCGCTGCACACGCTCGCTCACCTCTTCTGTGTCTTTGAGCGTGCAGACGTGGTAGGGCATGGAGACGAGGGTCTGCTCTCGGCGGTCGGCGATGTACAGCCACCACCACTCCTGCTTCTCCTCGGGGAAGTAGAGGCTGTAGACCGGGTGGGTCACCTTCGACTTGGTCTCCAGCAGGGCCCGTTCTCGCCGCTGGATGCTCTGCTGCAACGCCTCCCACTCCTGCTGGAGACGCGGGGAGAAGAGGAGATTAGGTTAGGTACAGGCACTGTTTCCTTTCCGTGTGTTTAACCCACAGGTGATTAAAAAAAACATGTCCTGGTGTAAATATCCCAGTTGGAGCCTTTCATGTTAACATCTCCTGGACTACTGGAGCTGTTAGTTGTTATCTGTCCAGTTGAGGTTTTCAAGCTTTGCAAACAGAACAAACAACATCGATCTACATACATTAATAACTGCATAAATTGGTTTCTGGCCCATAAAAAGCAAAGTGATGGTGCTGTTTTGTTTTGTTTTTTTGTGCCAATTACTCAAGTCCGCCATCCAAAAATGAACAGCACATAAAAATATTGCATGACACAGGGAGAGCCCGAGGGGCCCCACAGACAGCACACACGACAATATAAGTGTGTCATTCATTTCTGATGACAGGATGCAGGCTGCTGTTGTAGCTGAAATGTGTTAAATTTGTGCTACTTTTCATTTTTGGAGCTGCGAAGAAACCCGCCTGCTTAGACCTGCATAGCATCAAAATGACAATGATCAAATTAATGATACATAAAATTATTGTTAATTCTTTATAAGGTCCCAGACTATTGCAATCACTATATATGGTTCATACACAACAGGCCTTTATCTTTCAGAACCCCTGAATTCCTTCTTCTTCTTTTCGCCTTTTTTTCTGATTGAGCTCTTACAATTTTGCAAGACATATGCCGTAGTCACTGGGTGACAAGTGCCAAAAGTATTGTGTTATCAGATGTCTTGCATAATTGTCTATGAACTTAAAGTTTTTGTTTCTTGATTTGCACTGGTACAAAATGCATAATGCAACTTCACATCACAGCCACATTTCTGAATCAAGTAGCACAATTTATCTTTTTCTTTCCCTGTCTCTCTTTCCCCTGCTTTCTCACCTTTGCATTCTAATACACTCATACTCGGCCTCGCTGTCTCCTTCTCTCAGTAAAATACTTACTAATACTGCACATATTCAGACCACAAAAATACAACCCACTCCATCACCTGGGAGTGCGATCTACTTGACTCTGATTCTCGTGCTGCTTCACACAGCTGCACCTTTGCACCTGCAGTGATTCCTCCAATGTTTTCCTCAGTGAATATCTAGTTACTAGTAGACATAAATACAGTGATTTTATATTTACAGATGTGAAATTCATTAGGATAGAGACTGCTGACTTTGTGTTTGCTGACTCTCTTTTCTCATTTAGACCAAACCATTACAGAAAAAACGTGCATGATTTTGTGTGTGACTGGCACAAATACCAGCCATACCACTGATTCATATTCTCTTATCACGGCATAAGTATTACTGTGGCCTCCTAAAATCAAGTTGAAATGCTGTTGCGCTGCCCCGGTCTAATCCTGACACACAGCCGGCTGACCTCCTCGTCGTCGCCGGCGATCTCGTCCACCTCGGTGTCGCTCTGCTTGTCGCTCTCCTCGTCCCGCTCGCTGGGCGAGTCTTTGTTGGCCTCGCCCTCGTCTGACTCGCTGCCCTTGTCTGAACCCTCCTCCTCCTCCTCCTTCGCTGCTGCTGCTGCCGCCGCCGCCGCCCCCGCCCCGGCCGCTGCTGCCACCACTTCCTGTGATGCAAACACAAATATTTGGGATTCGAGATGTCAACAATGCATTCCTCAGAAAGCTGGACACGATGAGAGGCAAATAGATAAATTGATACAGCTGATCTGTGTGTAAACAAACTCTATTCCAGTAATGGAAACGAAGATTCATGGGATTCTTGGCTCTGATTGGATACTTACATTTCCTGCCACGTTGCCATTGGCCTGCTTGGCTTTGGCAGGTGCAGGTGTGGCTTTCTTCTTGGTTAATTTCTTCTTCTTGGACTTGGCTGTCTTCTTGGCCCCTTTACTCTTGTTCTGCCACACTTTGGTTTTGGTTTTATTCAAGTCTCCCTGCTGTGCAAACACAGACATGCAACACTAAGCCCGGGCACACACTAATCACTACTGAATAATGCCTGTCCTAATCCTATCCTTTTTGTAGCTAATTAAATTCCATGACTGCTACATTCCACATAGTTCTGCCTGCTAGGATTATGCACTGTGATCAAATATAGTGTGTGTGTTTTATAAAATGTATCTTGGTTGGCATGTGTTGTGAGAGAGTGATCCATACTCCTTCCTCTGTATTGGCAGCCTCCTCTCCTGGACAAGGTGTCGCCTCCTGCTCTTTCTCAAACACCTCCTACACACACACACACAGACACACACACAATTAATTCATATTTTCCAACCATGCATATAGTCGATAGTACACTCTAGTGGTCATTCATGAAAGTGTGCAACTGAGGCAACCAGAAAACAAATCCATTTGAATTGCATGAAGCTGTGGTCTCATAAGTCACTCTCATGTCAGTTCAAGTCAAATGTTTTCTTACCGCCATCCTTTTCCTGGTTAAGGTGACAGTTACTGTGACAATCGAGCCTGCTGTGATGTTATTGCTGTCTTCGTCATCAAGGACTACAAGAGAGGGGAGGAGGAAGAAAGTCTCTGTAAATGCCAGCACTCGACTTTTAAACAAATGTAAACACAGATTATGGGTTATGATCCTAACTGATGAGTAGTTTGAATGTGATCTGGCTCCATGGTCAAACGCTGCTTATACGTTTTATTTCAAAATGTCAATGTAGGATGCATGTTGCCTCAAGATCATATCACCATGTATCACAGCAGTCCATAAAAACTATTAGATGAAAGACCCAGAAGTATGTTCTTCCTTTATGTGATGTCATCAAATTTCTTCTGCATATGAGAGAAGTATTACGGAGGCTGCTCTTACAAACTACAAAGATTTATGGTCTAAATTAAAAGTTCACAACTTTTGTGCAACTTTTACTTCTACAACAGCCCAGTAAAGACTACAGAAACAACTCATCTACCTGACTGATGACTGAATGACACTTCTGTGTTTATTATTGCAGCTGTTTTGGATGTTACAAGTTTTCTATTTTCTATTTTCCCCTAAATGTCATGTACTCAGTTGCCTTTTCTGCAGATACTGAACAGCAGCAGGCCATCCATCCAAAACTTTCTCACCTGCTCAGCTGGAGTGACTTGACTAAGATGGAAACATTTTGACTGAGTGTGTCTT